>DWGJ01000445.1:0-30609 GCA_018246895.1 Aspitha aspitha aspitha
TTGGGATCAGACAGCCGTGTGTGGAATTGTCCCCAGTTATTTATTATTATTTATCTATTTATTACTGCCCGATAACCTCGTTGTCAGACTGTAATAAACAAATTATTATCTTCCTCTCCTACAAAGCTTTAAAATGTATTATGTTCGCTCTGAACTGAACCTTACTTACAGATGTTCTTTCTAGCCATCTATCTAGGTAGCTAACAATGACATTGATCTAGGTAGCTAACATTGTACAGTATGTAACACATCCTGGATAGAACTCGGCCCTAGTTTAAATTGAATATACGAGTATTTACTGTTTCCGACCCTCAGTTAACACTTAACATCAGTTGGCCTTGTGTTAGCTAAAAAGCAATTATCTTTAAGAGAATTGAGGTTTCGAAACTTAACGCCATCGAGATATCGGGAGAGTAATGATAAGTTGAGCTCGAATAGAATAACGGTCGACTGCAAACAGAAATAGATTCGAATCGGGCGCAATATCGACACAGACCAAGACAGAAACACAAATCTTTGTTATATGGATACATAACCTTACTACTACTTACATATGGATACTTACCGACTAACGTAATGTACATACGAGTACATATGTTAATACCTATCATTATTCAAGGAAAAAATATATGTATATGTACATATTTTGTGAAATAATAAAATAGTATCAATGTAGTTTTAACGAGTAGGTATTTTGTTTGGTTTGGTTTGTTGCTAGAAAGAAAATTCGATACGACTTATAAAATGCAAACTCTCAAAAAATGTTATAAACGTTCAAATTACGTAAATAAGCCATATCCGATTTTAAATGATACGAACACAGTTTAAAAAATATTCTTTATAATGGTAACGCTCCATCTGCGTCCTAACGCATTAATACGAGTATACTTTGTTAAATTTGCCAACATTTACGATTTTTGGAGGTAATTTATTAACACCAATACAAAAATATAAATTTCTCAAATTAGTAAGAACCTTTTTAAGCTTTTAGGTTGATATATTACTATTGGTTAAAGTGTGACATTCGATCCTACGCTATCATTTGTTACAACAAACCTATCTTATAATCGATAGATACTTACCTATATAATTATGTAACACTGTCTGTTTGTTACTTATATTCTCACATTAAACCCTCTAGGGCTATTTTGTTAATATTCACTATGACACTTCCTTGAACCTTGAGAAATATATAATTCAAGGTAATTATAATATTCAAATTTTGTAGAATCGTTACAGAAATTCATAAGGTATGAAATACTTAGGTTTCGGCGTGAACGATGTCTTGAGTAACGACTAGCCATTAATAAAGTAAGCCATAAAATTCATGTCATTGACATGAAGCCGCATCAATTATCGTTCAACAAACTGTACTTTACAGCGACACGACATTCTCGTAAATACATGAATAAATAATGATATAACTTTGAATAATTAACTGATCAATACAATGATCGTAATAAAATCATGAAAAGGATTTATAAGGCGTGTAAATGTAAGAGTTGGAAATAATAGACCTAGCCGTACTTCAATGAAATCGGAGATGTTGCAAAAAGAGAACTAGAATTTTAACAGATGAATACAAATAATGATGACTTGAATGTAATTAGAAGTGGTGAAAGACGTTTTTCAGCAAAAAATTCAGTCTCTGACTATCTTCATGGAAAATATACGTATCAGAAAAATATACCAACTGTCGACTATGAATGGTAAAATATGATTAATCAGTAAGCAACGTAATTTTATGAATAATGTTGTTCCAATATCTACAAGTAGAAACAGTTATAATTATCGTGGCCTGATTATCTGTTAGGGAAGTATACCCTTATTATTCTCACTAAATCACAATGAGTCGTGACACAACGACTTATTTGCACAAATGAATCTAAATGAACGGGCCGCCAATCTTTTAATTAAACAGTGCCTAATGTACAAACCCGAGTCCCTTGTTCTGTTTTATCTCACCGGGATAGTTGGTAGGGCTTACAAAATGGGAGGAGTCACGCAATACAACCGAACACGACCAGCGAACGATACTAATAGACCACAGTGGGACAAGCACGAAAAACTATCGAATGTGCTATCGTAACGTGAGACGTTTGTATGAAAATAGCACAGCGACCGCAGCTGTACTTAACAAAGCTAACGTGCATCTAAATGTGCGGGTCGTGCCACTATTTTCAGTACACGATTGCAAAAGTGCATTTCTGTCCTTATTTTTTCATCACAATAGCAATACAATTAAACGTACTTTCAACCTCTTTATTATTCTCATACTGGACACGGATGTCATCATAGAAGGAGAAAGTTTAGGGTCATAGACTACTACCACACAAAACAAATGCGGATTGGTCGACTTCCCACACCTTGATAACTTTATGGAGAACTCTACGTATGAATGTTTATTCACGATGTATTTCTTTCCATTATTTCTGAGTGATATTTTATTTTAAAAAATATGCCTAAATAATTAGTTATATAATTTAAAGCTGAAGAAATTATGCGTTTTTATAAATCGCCCAATCTGTAGAACTGCCAGCCAGAATTGAAAAATCTCTTTGAATTTGATAAGGAAGATTTTAAGCTGCGTAACATCACGCTACGATCTTAACGAGCGAAGCAATTACCATACAAATTTTAGGTACGAAAGTGTACAGATGCAGATGTGGACAGGCGGTGTGGTAAAGTAATAAGTGCCTCCATGGACAGAAATATAAGGCAAGCGACACTATGAGACACAAGTAATATAAAATACAATATCAATAACGTGTAATGTTAGGTATTGTTAAGTACTAATATGTATTTTTATATAAATACATAATTAGGTATATCATTAATAGAATAATAATTTGTCTTTACTCATGATCATTTATCAATAACCAATACATATTAATACCACTGTAATATTTTGCTGATGTAAAATTTAGTAGACAAAAGAGCATTACTGTTTAGTTCGACTTTTTCCCACGGTGGCGCTATATTTGTGGTTTCTTCGCAGCTTTCGACATCATATCTCATAGTTACGTGCAGGCCTTTCCGTAAAGTTTGTGACGGTGGATGCTAGTAATATACGTTCTCGCTTTAGGGCATCTTTCAAATCTATTTGTACTTCACTTAAATCAAGAATGTAACGAGGTCTGCCTTAATTCTACATCCTGTACTGTGCTCTTAAGTAATGTTATACCTATATGTATGTAGATACATATATGTACATGTATATTCGTAAACTTAATATCTTATATGTTATGCCCGTCTTAAGAAACGATATTAACTATACTTAACTGAAATTTTCAGCAATAATAATAACATATTACTAATTTGTACTATTCAACATATGTAAATTACATATACTTTACGTTTTCCATTTGGTTTATAACGTGCCACTGCGATTTCAGCGGGTACCTAACAGT
This sequence comes from Aspitha aspitha aspitha, assembly GCA_018246895.1. NCBI lineage: Eukaryota > Metazoa > Arthropoda > Insecta > Lepidoptera > Hesperiidae > Aspitha > Aspitha aspitha. The sequence goes on from DWGJ01000445.1 coordinate 3,411, forward strand.
TAAACTTAAACTTGAGTTCACAGCGCTGTTGGTGACATAACTTTATTGCAGAACTTGACTAACCAATTATGCATCCAATTACATAGAGGAGTATCCATTTAGTCCTGAACTGCGAATAGAGGAGTTCAATTAATTCTATTTCTATCTGGTTTTAAAATATTTTTAAGTCATCGTTTCAGTATTAAATAAATGATGTATTTTGAAGGAGGCAACAGAATATCATTTTAAGAGTAGTAGCAACAATAATAGCTGTCACAAAGCACTTTATTGTACCTTGATCTCGTGTGATCATTGATTATGTACAATATTATTGAGTATTCTATTCACTGTCTGAATATAACATTTATGTCGTCAACACTTTACAATGAAAAATGTAACATTTGCAACGTGCATAGGTAAAATAATTTGATCGATGTAGATAATGCCGAGTCGAGCAGCACTGGTCCATTATTAAACCTATAATTTTAACTTCTAAAAGTTAACATTAGCCTCACAATGAATCAATAGCTATAGCAGATGTATGAGAGAACGGTTAGCAGTTACAAAGCTACCTTTACAAATAGTAAGCACCATTGTCTCGTTATGTAGGGGTCAGCGCATGACTTCGTAAGAGTCGTGGTATGTCCGTCCGTTTCTTGAAGCTTGTGCAATTGTTTTATATTTTTGTACTATGCTGCTATGATTCGTCTGCAAATATCACTGTTTTATATACAGCTAAACCATTATGTAAACTGAGACTAATGGTTAAAGACAAAGAGTTGAGATTCGTTTGTTTGGTTAATGGTAGTTGTGCTGTTATTGGTTGAAGGAAGCAGCATTTGGATCCATCGAGCCAGCTCGCCGTGGGCGGTGCAGTACTGGACATGCAATATGAATTGTACGCGCGCTAGTGTAGCTCTGACACGAAGCGAAAATGTCGATGTAAATAGCGGAATCAATGTTTCTCGAGATGATAATTCAACTCGCGCCTTTTATTTACTGTGGGAATACGATCGACGGTGATTTCACAGTCGATGTTATTACTTATAGATATATTTGGCCGTACTCAAATAACTATAACAAACTTTATCAGATGTCTGCTATATTCTGTTAGCTATCTTAATAGTAACATCCCTAGGGCGTTGCGAGCTTCACGTGAAATTCAACTCGTTAATGGTTTTGTCTCGACGACTCCGGGTATTTCTGATATATATGCTTTTCGTTTGCCTTAGTTTCATCTTCACTTAAATATACATAATATAAACCATTTACAAGTACATACTGTTTATATGTATTAACCCATCTAATGTTTGAATAAGATATTTTCCTGCTAATAATTTCCCCATACAATTCTCGGAACACATGTTTTGTTGGTCGATCACATTATAAAAGTTAATAGACTTATCTTTTAATAGTCTATTAGTTACGAAGTATAAATAATATGTACCTATAATATAATACGCCGTCTTTCCGAGTAATTAACTCATCATGTACTACAAAAAATAATCATTAATAGTACATTTCTATTGAAACAGGGATAGCAAACTGAATAAAAAAATCAGTAAATGAAATTGATTAATACCTACTCATTCTACGTAGCTCCAGTTTATATGATTTGCGAGGCTTTCAGAGGCAATCGTATTACGCAATGGTACCTTGCTCTTCTTAACCTCCGGTAGCCTTATGCAACGGATGTTACAATTGAAAGTGATGGTTGCGAAACTAGTCTAGTGGTCTGCTACTTTGATAAATTCACATTTGACGTAAACTATATTACAGCCAGTTAATGTTATGTATCAGACAAATTCAAATAACCGCTGTATGTTAGGTAATCTTTTTTTATTTATAACGCTTTTGTTAAATAAATTGGTAACAAAAATGTTTTAAAAGTTTTTTTGTTACTGGGCAACATATGACGTATGTATGACCTATTTGATATAATTCATTTCAATATGCTGTTTGTCATCGTATACTCGTATTTCATAATAAGTTTTGATTGAAAAAATTGTTTTTAGAGATTAGATTATTCACTTAATTTTAATTTACATCTTTGATCCTACACTATTAGAACAACGTTCTTACCCGCTGGGAATCGAAGCCGGAACTCCAAATTCAAATCGAGCATTACCAATACCACTACATCGCTAAATGATACTTGTACCGTTTGTTTTTGATGATTTAATTTTTTCTTAGTACATAATTCCAAAACGAAATACGCAGCAAAGCTATTATACTCATATATTTAATTGCGTGACGAAATTTATCGTAATTGAGTATTTAATATTTGGCGCTAATAATATCAAGGACATTATCATAATGCATAAATTGAGAACTTAACTCAATTTGTGCGTAGGCATAATGGCTATAGAGTGAAAGCGATAATTTACGTATTAAACTCGGCATTGTTTGATAAGGAGGTCTAGCGTTGGGCGTTGTGCAATCAAAGGTCCCGGGTAAGATTACATTCAGGAATAAAAATATTAAGCATAAATCTGTATATGATAAATAAATATCCGTTTTCTATGTAATTATAAAATTATGTTTGTAAGTATGTATTTAGATAATATTTGTAGGTACTTTATTAGTATATCAGATTACGATAGAACAGCCTACAAAAATTAGACTCAGATTACATTATGTGTGAATGCCCTAAGAACTATAACTTTTTTGTTGATATTAATATAACTTACAATACCTACTAGTAAAAATAACAACTCCTATGACTATAAAACAACAAATATTTTAAAACGGAATTATTGTAAAGAAATAAACGTATCTATTCAATTAAAATCAATGTTACATTGTTACATTCAATTTTAAATGTAACATATACATACATATGTATGTTTGTCTACGACTGAACTATTTGCGAAACGTATTCATCACAATATCTATTCATTTACATGAAAATCGGGGCCAAGTCCAACCATTCAGAATTGAACATCAGATAAAAAACATGACTGACAATTGGAACTGCTAAAGCACGTTCTAATAGTTGAACGCTTAACATTCACTGCGTATGGAATAATTTTTGCGAGTATCGTCAATCGAATTTCAACCGTCTGCGAACGAATCAAAGATGAATATACATCGCGAGTGACTAAGCGAGATGCTGACGTATCGATGCATACGAACGCAGAAATCCTGCATCCGTTGCGAGGCTTACACAAATCGAAGATATCAATTAGTTTTGTATACATTTTCATAATTTCCATGTCAAGCCGGACTTAGATACCCGCGTACGGCTTCCAGATCAGCTTTTTATAAAACGAGATCCGACAGCCATTTGCAAAGCGGGTCCACGTCTCTGATGTTATCCAACGCTAAAGCAAAAAAATATGTTTTCGATTTCCGTCCATCTTAGTAACGCCTAATTAAGATTAACCTGTGATAACATCGTATGAAGTGTATAAAAAATTATACATTTAAGTGATTTTGCCCGCTGCTATTCGGTAGAATTTCCAGCCCTATAAAATACATATCTATAGCCGTCTTGGCTTTGGCGCTAAATTAATTAGCAGAAGTAACGAACTGAGTTTAACTGTTTAACCTTTAAAAGGCTTTGAAATAACTGAATACTTACCAAAAACGCCGAATCGTTCGTCAATTCCTTATAACAAATCCATAAGATAAGGCCCTCTTATCGTACAGTTTCAAATATGTGTTAAATTCAATTCAAAAGAATTCAATTAATAAGTACATAAATAATAAATCCGACGTACAGAAACACTTCTGAAACATTATCAATTATTCATATGACAAATGGGTCAGCTTGACAACCCCTTTGTTAAATACGAACCATCAAATTAATTACCCTTAAGTTTTAGCTTGCGATATAATTTCACAAGGAGCGTTATAGGGTGCTAATATAATTTATTAGATACACAGATGGACACACAAACAGAATACATTGGCTGATTTAAGAAATGGTGACTTTAAGTAAATACATACACGGATATCATGTTAGCTTAGGACTAGAAGATACTGATAAAACGACGATTAACTTTCAATTCGATTTCAACTCTTATCACTCGATATAAATGCTAGCTCACTGACCTCAATGTTATTGCTATATTATAGACCCAAAATATAGAAAAAAAGCCATGACTACGTAGAATTTACAAAAAACACATTAAGTTACATTTAGATGAAAATATACATACATATATGTGTCGCATGTGGAGTCATGAGTATAGTCTTTACTTTGATACACAAACGTCAATAAAAAAAAGAAAAGAGATATGGCGTCATCAGAGCCTAGGCGGAGACAGTGAAGCTGTGAAAGAGTGGTGATCTGGTTATTTTCGTGATTGTTTCGTTCCTGTTGAGTCGACATGCGTTGGGAGGCCTAGGAACTGGTTCTGTGATTAATTGTAGAGACTACTTATCATGTAAGATCAATTAATTTAGAAGTGTGCTCGCCTGGATCCCTACTGATGCCCACTATGAGTAATCACAAATGCAATGATTTTCCGACATATTATGTATGTATAAAGCAATATGATCTTAATGTTCTGCACTGGTTCTAATTGACACAAAACAAGGAAGATACGTTTTACATTAGGAATATAGTTTGTTAACTTAACATTTATGTCAGTGAACAATTTTGTTAGTTCAATCCATTTCATTCCCCTAAAATGTCACTGCTTGCTCAACGACCTACGTTTGAAGAGCGCGTGGCTCTTTGACTCGGGCGAAACTGATAGTACTTGAGCAAACTGGACTTTGCTGCAATGAAAGCTTTCATTAACATTTTTCAATTTAGACTTAAATTAAATTTTGATTTAATTTACACTGTTTCCCTTACTTTATGCTTTAATAAGCCAATTGACAAATAATTATATTATTGTCAATTAATATTTTCAAGTCTTATATTCTGTATTAACTTATGTATCTACAACTGATTTTCAAATTGTAATTTTACTTTTAACCATATTAATTGTAACCTTATTCGTATATCACCTCATTATGCAAAGTTTTATTATTCCCTTTGTTCCCAGGAAAGCCAGGAAAACATGTAACAAAACTGGGATCATTAGATGCAACGCAGTAGTCGACAATAAAAAGATTTCTTGCGTGCGGAATGCAAGATGCAAGATTCGCAAATGTATGCATTGTTCTAGGTCCAACAAAAATAGCCAGTAGTATTGGAACGAGTTTTTCTTGTTGGATGGACAACGGCCCCTAACCACCAGGGCACGAGAAAGTGCCAGAGTTATCTCGTACTGTCGAAGCGCGGAAATAAGTATGGCAAGTTCTTCAACATGTAATTTGGCAGACTGCACTGATATCAGTGGCGGGTAAGAGTTAGTACCTTTGAAATGTGTTATATATCTGTAATGTCATGTTTTTATCAAAGCAGCGTACAATATTTTGGTCTCAGAGATTAGGTAAGTCATTAAAAATTGTAAAGCACATGCTTCGATAAGTGGTTAAAAATTGATACATCATTTAAAAACTTTACAGGGATTGCACATGTTAAACCACGTGTGTATTATAAAACAATATGGTGATGTTAAACTCTTAACATTACTCTCGCAATAACAGTTACCGCTGAAACCGTTTACTGTTGAAAAACATTACTTTAATTTTCAAATACATACCTAATGAGTATGACACAAATGTTGTAAGTACATATTAATGCAAATTTATAATATACATACTTATGTAAATAGAAAGAGGAATTTACATTTATTCATACACAGCTAATGGCTGGTAGATATGCTAATAAAAATAACATAAAAAATTGAATTTCAATGTTTTTACTGAAGCAAAACCGATCATGCATCACATGGATACGAATATTAACATGTTCGGTCATACATATTTATATTTGAGAAAATTCCCCGCCGCGAAGATGCAAATACACTCGTTGCTTGATTCAATGAGTCAGGTTCCCACGTACAAATACGAGGCGAAGATCACAAGGAGTCAGTTAAATTCACTACATCCCATCCGCAGCCTGCGTCAGAGCGGCTAGCTTTCCGGCATTACTTCTCCCATTATTCTCTACTCACAAAGCATATTCAACTCATGGTATTGCAAAATAAAGTATAATATCATATTCCCTCGCCGGTTCTATTCTTCCAGCGGGCGTGAATATATTCCCGTGTGCTATAGTCGCATCAGGGCTCGTCACAACGATGTGTCCGCGCAATCGTTAGCTTACCTCCGAATGCACGTAAAGCTTATTATCATAAGTTTTAGGATTTCAACCGGGAAATGCGCAAATAATATTTCACGCTGCCCAGTACTCCGCGACGCCACCGGGTTTACGTCGAACCTCAAGCCTTATGCGGTGTCCATTAACAACGCACTTGCGTTACGACTTTGAATTATCAACTTCATAATCAAATGTAAATGAACGTAATACTTATTCAAATGTTATCTTTTTTTGTAGCATATTAAGTATTATTGCTTACAAGCGGTTAATATTTAAAAATATATTAATTTTACTAGCGTTGTAAAACTGTAACGTACGCCTCATGATCATGACAATAATTTCGTTTTATACTGAATGCTTCTTAACATCTGCAAGGGAACATTACCTTTATCAATGTCTTATTGACGGCGCCGTTGGTCCAGCGGTCAGTGAACCTGACCGCTAAGCCGGCCGGGTTCGATTCCTACGCAGGATACATATTTATGTAATGAGCATCAACACACCCTCATGTATGGGTGTGAAGATGCTCTAAGACGTTATAATAGGCGTAAATACATATTTTATAAATTCTAACATGTATGTACCAGCTTGGCTACAGGTCCAAAGAATTAGTGCTTTAAGTGTAACAGATATTTTTATTACATTACACAAAAATTCTCATGCGTGGGAATCGAACTCAAGACCTCCAATTTACCAATACGGTTTCTAACCACTTGACCAAGAGGCCAGTCTGGAATATAAAGAACGTACAGAACCTTCGAGATATCTGCTAAGTGGCTGCAAGCAATTATCGTCTCACAGCCAGATATAAGCTTCTTTCTGTAAGTTGCAACCGCCTTCAAGTTACTTCATCACATTGCTGCAGGAGGTACAGAATGGGAGGGATACCGGTTAGTAATCTCCTCGTTGTCTAAGCCTCTGGCAAAGTAAAGACCCCATACAACGATGACTGTAACACCAATGGTATGATTTGCTGGTAACCCGTCACAGTTGTGAAGTGAATTCTCTGAAACATGCTACAAATGGCATAGCAAATATTAGATTCAATAACGCTAAGGATATTACAGTCCTCCAGCGCATGAACTAAATTAAAACATCTCCCGTCCCCAAAGAGCTGGGGGTAATCGTATTCAGTGACAGAACTGAATTAAATTGGATTTGAAGCTTACCACACCATAGCAGGCAGTAGTTTACTTTGTACAAGCTTTCACTCTTACGTAGTCTATTCCCCTTTTCGTTTCATGTTGATCAAAGCGAATTACCCAAAAAGTTTACATCTAAAGGATCTTATTTTGTGCTACATCCCTTTGTTCTACTTCGACCATTGATGTTATTAATCTTGTAAAGTTAGTCGATCTTCATACTTTAGTCAAAAAACGGGTCCTATTTTAGGTACATCAAGCTGTCGTACTTGTAAATACCTATTCACAATAAGTTTTTGAACTAAAATAATTACAAAATTGACGCAATTCTTTGGAATACAGAAAAAAGTCTTTCTTTCAAATGGATCAACGAATCGATGTGATTTGTGTTATAGAGATAGTTGAAGCGCTGGAGAATGAAGCACGCTACATATTTTCGCGATAAAATATCTCAGTTCCATGGGAAAACACGTTTTAATCAATGAAGCACTATAGATGGCGTTAGGAACGCAACAACGGTATCACGTTTAAAAAAATTTTTTTTTTAATACACGAACGAAGCCGCGTGTAACAGCTGTTAGTACAATAAAATATTATACAGTGAATGTTTTGCCTTACACCTACACAGGGCTTACTATAAATAGAATACTCCCTGTTCTATGACCTTTTATATTACGGTAGAAGGTATTCGAAAGGCTGTAAATATAAGGAACGAAAGGAAATAATGTATCACAACAAAGACAATGCGGACTTGATTCTTTAAGATATTTTTACCGTGCTAAAATTCTACTGAAATAAAAAGTTATACAAAAGTATATAGGTAAGTAACATCATTTTATTTAATGCTGTTTTACATTCAAATACTTAAGAGTATTTTGAAATATTTAATGTGGAATAACTGAATTTCAGGAACCTAACTCGTGTTCTCTCCAATTAACATGATCTAATTAACTACGTATTAATGTTTATTTAGTTACCTCTTAGGCAATGTATGATAGTATTAATAAAGGTTGTATTAGATAGAAATACTGTTTAAATACGTGAAAGTTACATCTCTAAAACAACCAGGGGTTGTGGATTCGATTTTCACTCAAGGCAAATATTGTAATGAGTATGAGTAATTGTTTAGTGCGTGGGTATAACATTATCTAGGTATATGGGTAGGTTATTATAAAATACGTATGTAGCTTATTAGATTATACCAATGCTTCGCCTAATTTGAGGTCAGTTGGCCGTGTGTGGAACTGTCTTAAAATATTTTTTTTTTTTATTATTGCTGTTGTCTCTTTCTAACTTGCACAACTTTTCGAATACCCCTGTTTTTAGAATTACCCGTTTAATTTTAGAATAAGACAGCAATACCAAATACTTATTAGGTACTGTAATGAAATATTTAATTTTTCGCTATCGTTAGGTACCTACATCGCAGGTTGGGATTTTCGTGCAGCTAGCAACGATTTGCCTATTACATCAATACGCATTTCACCACAGGTTTAAACGTGCAGTAGAAGCACATTTAAACCTTATAACGATGCACGAAAGGCCAGGACGTCTGTACACGCGAATGATTGCCTTGTTGCTCGGGTTTGGATAAGTTCCCAGAGGCCGATTCAACGGGAAGGACCATCTTTGTTGCGTTCACGCAATCCATTCGAGTAACTCAAAGTCGTGCAATCAGCATGACCCGTGATACAACTTATTTTCGACCTTATTCCTTTGTCACAGGATCATTACTATGAGCCCTCGTGAAAAGCAACACCCACAGAGAGGCAGCTTGTACAGTCGTACATGTTATAGAAAGTAATAGCTTAACAAGGAGTCTCGGTGAACTAAGACATTCTGTATTACCGGACGTTTACCTGTGGCGAGATAAATGCGTTTCGTTGAATTAACTACTATTACCGCTTGTGTGAACGTAATGGCTCATTTTGAAGAGCCATTAAGCCATTCTAGTTTCAGTTTTATTAAGATACAATTTTTACTAAAAAAATTAGAACTATACCTACTTATTTGTAAACTTACTATATTTATTTACTTACCAGTACTTAGCTGGCTGTACCCACTTTACTTCCCACTGGTGGTTAACTACGAGTCCCGTTCTCACCTCATACTGCCTATGTTTATCCAATCTAATCCAATCCAATCCAAGAATGTTTATCCAATGTTAAATAGCATTTGAGTTATATGATAGATTAAAGATAATCTTTAAAGATTATTTAACGTCAAAAAACATCAAATAAGTTATTCATACTTACGGATATAATCCCCAAGCCCCAACACATTTCAAACGAACGTTCCTCTCTCTTATTATCGCTTGTTTGTTGCATAGACAGTCCGAACTGATTGTGGGCTCTTAACATACTTCTCATATTTTGAGATTATACATTACAGGTATTTGCAGTGTTTGCCATCATAATCCTAACGCGCTTTCCAGAGGGCGATAACTCATCTAAGTATTGAAAGAGGCGAACGTCACTTGACCTTTACGAGCCATAAATCTCAGCTAATGTCACTGAACCATTACTCCTTTAGCTTATTTGCTTATCAATGTAATGTAATACCAATTTTGATTGCAAGAGAATTATCTTCAAACGAGATTTGAAAAGGCTTCAATTAGATAGAACGTTTTACAAATGCCATGAGACCGGCTATAGTGACAAATATTAGGAACTTGATCAGTTTTGCAACGTTGTATCTCAGTATAGTATTAATGATATTTATTGAAATGTATCCTAATCTATACATTCTTGTATTAATAAAAAAATAACAGTGAAAAATACGTACTTACGTGAAATTCTTAGTTTACGAAGTTGTTGTGCCTTATGTAGGTTTGTACGAGTAGATGCTACAGGTACCTAGTGAAGTTGTAAACTTTTATACATACACGAGTATGATAAGAATTTACTCTACTCCACACTTTCAATATATGATCTTGGATATTCTAAAATTAGATAAATTACAATGAAATTTTCACGTTAAACTTTGAACAGTTCAAAGATCCTTGAATCATAACTTACATAAACCAGTGCTTGTTGGATCTGTAAATAGCCTAGAGTTTCAGAGATTTACCGAAATGCGAGGTTTAGAAACTTTACAGTCTAGCCTTGTATACATTGTGCTAATCTTCGTAGGAACGATTTGTTGACCGACTTGGAGTGATGTTGAAGTTGGTGTTCTGAACCAATGTGACATTAACTGGAGTTCTTAGTTGTAAAGTTGGTAGTTGTGTTAAGTTAATCCACTGTGATATAAGTGGCACCACTTGTGCTCTTAGTTTGGTATTAATGTTGGCTCCATGAGAAAATATTTATGTGTACATATAACTAGCTATTGCCCGCGGCTTTGCGCACACAGAAATTGAATTTCTAAAGACCAGTAAATAAGCAATATTAACAAAGACAGTGACTGTAAAATTTCAGGTGTCTAAATATCAAAACGTTGGATACTGTTAGGATACAAAATTTACTTGAGCTGACATCTTTTAAGTTGGATCTAACTTAGTAATTTAGTAACAAAAGCTTAATAACAAAAACTCGAACGTGTTTTGAGTGCTTGCTTTAGCTGAACAATTTCCGTCAGCTATTTAGGTGAACAATTGCTGGGAGTTACGTGCAGATGTTTACTAATTGCGCACGTTTATAAGTTTGTTAATTACGCCTTTAATTACCAACCGGACGGCGTTGCACTCTCGCTTTTACAACGGTTCATTCCACTTTGACATCTAGAGCGACCGTTCAAGTACAATAATAATAATTGCGTTACGTCTTGTAAGTGTATTAAAAGACCAGTTAAGTAACAATTACTACACAATGCTGCACATCATGTCTGTAAGAATTGGAATATTTGGCATGGAGTGCTTTTTACCTACTCCGTTAAGGTCCTGACGTGATGTTACTACAAAATATTCAATTTCATATTATATTCAAGACTGTTTTTGGTACTAACCATGTAAAGCAGCGATAGTCTAGTAGTTTGGAATCTACGAGTAGATGTTGATGTCCAGTTGATATTGGCTCGATGAATGATCCAAAGTATACTTTATGTCTCCGTATTGTTTATCAAACAAATATTTTTAAAAAGGATACCACTCATTTAGTACGCTGTTTTATAAATATCGGTGGAATCATTCATCGTTACACGCGAGAAAATAACTCCAACGCGGCAAAACTCGTAAAATGTATTGGCAAATTGATGGCAACAGTGTACATAAAGAATTTACATAGGTGGTGTATTACTGTCCAAAGGCCTAAATATAACTAGTAACTGTTACGCTAATGTCCTAAAGAAATTGTAGACAATAGTAGATTCACACTTGCGTTCTTGTTGAGCCAAATTTCAAAAAATTACCTTATGGCTTACTTCCGCTCCAACGAATACCTTATTTACCAGGGACGACACCAGACTTGCGTTTATTCTCTAAACCACAACAAATTTTTGGGGTAACAATAGTTTCTAACAAACAGCCACAATAAGTCCGCTATGGATCGAACATCTTCAGACCTTAAGGAAAGTCGTTACAAAGGTAGAGTAGATCTATTAGAATATTGCAGGACTAATTGCACAGAATGTTTAGAAGATTATCGAAAAACTGGCTAGACTGGTTATTAACTTAAGCCACATTAGAACTATGTAGCATGGTCGTAATAATAACAACCTATTCCATTATTCTTTATGAACTTTGCCGATCGCAGTCACGTTGAAAACAATAATGTGTACGTCGTTTCATTAATACTAAATGACCAAAGTGGAACTAACTTTTGCGAGGCACGTGTCAAATTGGCACGGGCAAAACAAATGAACGTTGACGTTGACACTCGACCTCAACCTGTGCCGGACTCGCCGAACGAGGCGATAACGTGACTGTAGCGATACTTTCTCGTGAGATAGATATCGATCAATAATAATAGTGACGACGTAATCGATAGCATATTGCACGACTATATTACTGCAATGAACTTAATTCGGGTACATGGCGTTCCGACTTAGTAATGCATTGTATTCAATTTGGCTTACATCGGGTGTGCAGATAATAACGTTGGTTTAACTTCATATAAAACCCATGTAAAGAGCTGTTCACAACGACTAGTAATTTTCATTCCGTTATTTTGCTCTGGTCCGAATAATTAACGACATTCATTTTACATTCATTAATACAGGTTATTTAATACTTGTATTGAAGCGCAGCAAATAAATAAGAAAAAATGTTCTTTATTACATGTCATAACAATCACCACATTAGTATTACTGATTTAAGGTTACACATAAAAATGGAATCAGAAAGGTTATCAAAATAGAAATCAAAAACTAAGGGCAACATATTACTATGTAGATTTAATCGTTATCCTCGTATAAAATAACGAACACACGTTTCGAGCAACGTTCAGATTTTTCAATTAAACCAGTTGAACGGTTCCCTATTCGTCAGCGCGAACGATATTCGCTTGTTTTTAAGCGCCGAAATGATTGCTTCGCGTCGACATCACAACGAAAAAAAGCAATAACGTGTTGCAAAATGACGCTTCGGACATTTTCATCACTTTCTCTTGTTTTTATATTGTTTTCACTGCACTGTGCAACAGGCTTGATTATTTTAAACAGAAGGCACTATTTGAATTTTAATTTAGTTCAATGTTATGATAATAAAAAATTATGTACCTTGCACTACCATATAAGGTAGTCTCGTTAAGTGTTCGATCTCATACCAGTGGCCTGATTACTATACGACTTATCCTAATATGATTCACTCATCGTTCTTAATGAAGTCCTGAATATGTTTTATAGCACAACAATAACACAACGCAAACAACAAGGTATATACATAGATATAACTAATTAAACAAATCGTACTACGTATATACAAGAATGTGAGTCATCAATTCCTTCTAATAATACGATAAGAAAACAGCTTACTTTACCTTCATCAAAGTCGTTCATACGTAATTGGAATCAAGTAGTTCTTTTGGTCGTTGATAGATAGATATACATATTTTAGTAACTAAATTGGTTTTATCAAGAACAAAAGTTCGTCTTATTAATCTTAACTTACTAATAAATTATTTTAGCAATTAAAACTGTTTTACCGGTTTTCATCATTTCATGACTATGGTATAAGTTGTAATTTTTTTATAATGACATACATTTGCAGTGCAATATCCTTAACGACCTAATATAGTTATCACGATCAATAGAGTCACTTTCGCCATGCGATTACTGAAAGCTAACATAACATTAGCGAACATTGCAAAGTTTCACCTCAGCTAATGGTGTTGAACTAGAGCGACTTATATATTACTAGCTGTTAACGCGGCTTCGCCCGCCTGGAAATCAGTGTGCCACAAAGTTTACGTAAGGCTTAATGCTGAACAGAAGCCCCGAAAAAAACGTAATATTTTTAATTCAAATTTTGGAGATCAGTTTATTTTTATTTATTTATTATACAATCAAGAACTAACATTACAGTTACACCACAGTAAGTGTTGTACTGATATAACAAAACTGATAATACTGATATAGAACAGTTATTGTGAGTTAACCATGAGAGATATATATATTCTATCGCGAACTTTTCTGTAGCATTTTTGTAGATCTACAATTCTCTAGTACCTTACTTTAGTGTGTCTTTGTTGGCTTACGCAGCGTACGCAAGGAAAGCTCTCATAGCAGAAATATTTTCTCCGTTTCTGCGACATTTATGATTCCTGCTCCACTCCTATTAGTCATAGCGTAATGTTATATAGCCTATAGCCTTCCTCGATAAATGGACTATTGAACAAAGACAATATTTTTCAATTCGATCTAGTAGTTCCTGAGATTAGCGCGTTAAACCAAACAAACAAGCAAACAAACAAACTCTTCAGCTTTATAATATTAGTATAGATAGTATAGATACATCTGTAAAAGATTTAACGATGCCATTTAGATACGCTCGCACGAAACAATAACCCTGCGCATACGACCATACCGAATTACGCTCTGAACTTGCTCTGCAAGAAAATTAATTCTGTTTCTGATATATTTATAAACATTGATAGACGATCCTATACGACGACCAAGATGAAAATGGATCAGGCGAAAGAAGTATGTCAAGCCCAGACCCAGTGGGAATCCGTAATCTCTGCTTACCCTATGGGAATAGGACGTATATTACGTATAAACAATACTAAACGTTTCAAAAAAAATAAGTACGATGTCTCCAATAAAAATGATTACGATAATTTATATGCAATATTAATTACACTTGTCAAAATCTGCACAAAAAAGCACAGGTAATAGACGGGCGTCCCTTATTTCGCCGGCACCGAAACTGTCAGAACGATATTAATCTGACAAGAGGTAAAATGGATTATCGCGGGCTAAGTTTTTGTTGAAGCTTAATACGTGTATATGGGGGTATCCTGAACGTTACTGTTCCCGGATTTACCACACTAACGGATTGACGGCCATGACCGAAATCTTTTGTGATGCGAATGCAACACGAATCGTAATCAACCGAGCGACAACATCGTAAAAACCCGGTAAAAATTGTGAGAGTCGTTCCGGCTTCGCTGTTTGGGTGACGATATCCGATTTTAAGTAACCGTCTATAATACGCTTTACTAAATTTGAAGTTATCGATGAAGAAACGACGATTCTAACATCGCGTTACAAAGGTAAATGTAAATATATTTTTTCTGTTTCTCTATTCTTTTTTAGTCGCCTACCAAAACCGATTACTGAAGGTGAAGAAGTACTTGCAACTGCGGTACATACCTGTAAGTTTGCAGCCAAAACGTCGCGTCGATCAAGTCTTTATGTTGCTAAAATACATTTACGTTTACCGGTTATTATCTAAGGATGACATAAATACATAGTATTTGACCAGTTCACGGAGGCCAAGACGGTATTCTGAAAACAATTCTAGATCTGTCCTTCATACTAACCCCCGCCTACATGTTTAGCTTTATAGATCAAAATGCTACATTAATCGCATCAAAGCTTGGACGGTTTCTTAATGTTACGACAGGTATTTCATTATAAAATCCAAACAACATTCGAACACCTCAATGATACCAACAATTTAATGGAAGCAATAAATTAAAATTTTTCAAATTCAAATTGATTTATTCATAATACGCTTAATGAACTTCATGCATTTTTATGGCTATTATTCATCGGAGTTAGATACCCCTTAGGCTAACGTAGATAATACAACTTTTATGATTTGTTTAGAAAAAATCACTAAAAGGTATGAACCTTTTTATTTCATAATTTAGAAAAAACGTCAAATCCTCTCTGTCGGTCATAATATACCTTTAGAATTCCACGTTCGTAAAAGCTTCTTCGTGGATACTATTCATTGATTATTAAAAAGCCGCCAGCACTATTACGCTTTTGGCCCATACATCAATAGGCATATTGACAATTGAGATTAAACTATTCTGATTATGACCTCTCAGTCCAGTCCCTCTACTTTATTGTTCTAATTTCAAACATGATTCTGAAGATAGTATAGCAATTAATAATTGTTAGATGTAACAATTGCTGTACATAATATGGCTGTTAAACTAAACCTTCAGTCCTTTTTACGTCATAGAAAATGTATCTAAAAAGCTGTCGTTCGTAACATTCGAACATTGTTATATTTGTGCGTTGCTTGCGAGAACGTGTTTATTATCTGGCAGCAACGCCAAGCTCAGTAAGCGTACAATAGTGACAAAAGTTAGGAAACAACAATATTTCTGTCATATATAATACGTTAAGCATCATATTGTGCTTCGGTCACGATTGTGGGCTTTCACTCTCTGTACACGCCGCGGACGGATCCGGTGTCGTTATGTAATTACTGTTTAGACATACCGGAGCAGATTTGAAAGCCTTCGTTGCTGATGAATTGTACAGTGGAATTCACTGTCACTGTCTATTCTATTAAGATAGATAAAGCAACTAGTTTTTACTTAGCAATAAAGTTGTAACATACATACATTCAATCGATATTCATTCCTGCGCTTGGTATACCTTACTGCGAGCGATCACAGTATATACTCGTAATTATTATTTTCAACAAGGTACAAACGAAGAGAGCAGTCAAACTGCTGCCATCTATGAACGTCTAAAACATATCTCTGATTATTCCGTACAAATGGAACTCTTAGTGTGTACTTACTAATTACTTAGTAAGTTAATATATATGTATATTCATTTATGAAAACTAGGTACCTACTCATCATTAGAGCCTTATCCAACTATGGAAAAATAAAAGGGGTTGTAACTCTTTTGTTTTTTTTTATTTATATATTTTATTTTATTTTCAAACAGATATTATCTGTAATATATTTCATAATACCTACCTAATATTATCACAAAATGTATGTACAAATATATAACACAAATCAAATCAACGCAATTGTCTTAGTTCCGTTAAGGATTTTTTTTTTGTTTTCACGAAAAAAATAAAGAAATAAAAGCATATATACTCGTAAGTTATTCGAATACCTACCTTTTACATATCTAAGTGTTTTATAGTGGACAAGTGGTATCGAAATAGCTATCTAGTTTCGAAATGTTTCATTTAATTTCGTACAAAACATTTCTGCCTAATAGCTCGAACGCACGACCTGAATTATAATTTTAGTGAATGTTTACTCCGAATGCGATACTACTTAAGCCATTTGTTAAACTTATTGGACATACCAATAATTTTATTTACCTCTTATTGTACACAATGTAAATGGTAATTTCCGAGGCCAAATTAACAAAGCAAGCAAAAGCAAAGCTATAATATATAAATCGTATATTTATTGTGATACTATTTGTTGTGGAAGACTAAATTAAATTAAAATATAATATGTTGATATCATAATAATTAGAATAACAATAAACGACTGGCCCGATGGTAGAGTGGTTAGTATTTTATGCATAATCTAAGCGTCTGGATTCGATTACCAGCCAAGTCTAATGTTTATGTTACCAGATGAATGGGTGAAACTATCCTAAAATGTTATTAATATTATTATTATGCCAATTACAGTAATAAATGTATCATTAGAATCCCGAGACTAATAAAACATTTGATTTATTTTCAGTAGTCTTAAATAAACGTGGCATTCAAAATACAAACTAAGTTAATATACTTTTCATGAGTCGTCAAACCAATTAATTATTATTGATCAAATCCACTTGCATTTGCCTTAAACGGATATATGTACATAATATCCGAAGTATGACAAGTATCCGAAACAGAAACTTGATTTATAACCAAATCAATGTTTGCATGATTATTATACATATGTATGCATACAATTGCCATTTATGCGATGCAATTGATATCTGCACGAAAATATTTTCTTTCCAAGCAACGGTTTAAATATTGCGTGTTCATTATGCAACAATGTTCATTATAGGTGGCTGCAGACGTAAAAAACAGTATAGTATGTCAGATATACAGACAGACGCCAGCTCTGTCATTAAAAGAATTAAAATGTAGAACAAAATGCATGAAGCGGTCTAGCAGACATCATAAATTGACCAAGAATCTTAACGATTCAGGAGACACGATCGGAAAAGTACAAACGTAACGTGTGTCTTATTATTGGTTAAAAAGGGGCAATTAAAGTTGTGATATTTCACAATGTGCTTTTCCATTTAAGAAGCAATAAGGGTTAGATGCATAAATCCTAATTTTTTAATTACTTTGATTCGTTAATCAAAAGAAAAAAGATTTCTTTTGTTGATGAGGCTACTGCTCATTATAATATCTTTCATTTGAATAATATGTATTTATTAATTAGTTTTTACTATCACCACAAAGAGACAATCATATTCGAAAATACATAGGTATACCTATTATTCAAACAATGAACCAAGGCATGCGTATAATGTTCGTAGTCCGTGCTTTGTAAGTTTACAAGTAATTGAAGATTAAAAACAACCGTTATTAAAGGTAATCTTAAGAAATAAGAAAAATCATCATGTTTCAAAAAGATTTTTAATTACAAAATAGGATTTAGTTTGATTATGACTTCAGTGGTTGGTAATTATATTATGGTTGGTATTATAGCACCATATTATTTCTTGATTCTGTTTAACCGAGTTTATGCTAACAATTTTAATAGCATCGTTATAAACTAAATGTGGTATTTAATCAAGCGGTGAGATGTTTATAAAGTCTCGTCAGACGATCAGTACCGAGATTACTTCGAAACGGACTACTTGAGTTCCCGGCCTGTGTGAGAAATGCCCCTGTCGTTCAAAGTAAGAATGTTCATTAAAAATGGAAACAAAATTATTTAAACAAGTACGGAATTTGAGTCGTGTTCATGTTATAAAGAATGGGCGTGATATTGTACAATTCTGAGTCGATAAAGCGTTAGGAAGTATATCAGGATTTTTATTATTGCGCAGCTTGCGCTTGCGAATTCATCCGCATCGATTTAGGACGGGAAAGACATTTACTGATTAGAACAGCTATTCCGCAAAGCACGTTAAACACCATATTTATGCGTAAATTAAAACTTCGCCCAATTTCAGCACTGGTAAGGAGTAAATATAACTTTAAAAAATTGCAGATATTGCGAAATCACAAACACTTTAATTTTATGGATATGTATTATATGCACACATGCAATGCTTGTAATGAAAGAAAACATTTCGAAAATTCATATACTCGTATACATATATGTAGTAGATATATAAGTTGTCTGGTCTTCAACGGAAAATCTTTACCTACTTTGGCATCAGATTGTCGTGTGTGAAAATGTCACAAAATAATATTGAAATTACGAATCAATGAATCTATATTTCGCTACACAATATTAATCAATTTATACGGTATCAGGTGTATCTAGATAACATGACTATTATTATATGAACGTATCATACCTTAACGAGCTTATCAATTGAACCACAAAATGGCGGTATTTCACTAATAAAGTCGGTGAAACATAACTTGTGCCCACATTAATTTGAAGCGAGTTATGGTTAGTTAGTTATGTCGTCAATTCCGAGACTTTGCCACAGTACTGATATAAATTGAGATAACGAACAGTAGGTATTTGTGTAAGAAAGTTTTCGTTACACTGATGGTAACATTGTCGAATGCTGTAAATTTTTGTTTACAGATACTGTTGAAACTTTGTCAGTATTATACTTATATACATTTTCGACAGTGTGAGAACAATTGCTTCATGACATATTTTAAAATTACATCGTATTTTTATTAACATGTAATATTTAATATATTTATTTCAAAGTTCGTGCATTGTAGGTACTGGTAACTGCAAATGAAGAGGATAAAATGTATCAAAACAGCAGATTCAAGGATTTAAGAATACACCTATCATGTGCAGTATCCTTTGCTACCTCGAATTCTATCTAAAAATGACGTCACTCAAGAGGATTCAATAGTACATCCAAAGTATTCTCAACATACTTTATCGATGTACTGTATTAACGGGCCAGTCCCAGCAGTGTCCCGAGGCTGAAACATAAATAAATTATACCAATAATACATATTATTAACAGAATGCGCCACTTGTTATATGGCATCTGACCCAATAAAACTAATTCCAACAATTCATACCTATTGTAATCTGTGTCATATATATACCGGAGTTATTATTACCTGGTTTCTGCTGTCCCACACATTCATTAAATGGACTGAATATCTTCTCGTCTATCTCAGGCTTGTTTAGGATAAACGAGACAGCACAAATGTGCGCATGCGCCGATGTGTAGGTCGCTGGTTACCATTAAAACTACGAGGATGTAAATCTCCGCTGACTAAAAGCCTAGACCACAAACAGGCAACTCGTTACCATTTAAGCTACAAATCATGGAACGAAGTCGTTTGGCAATTACAACTGCGTCCCTTAAATAGTAGAACCTATAACTAAAGGAAATCTCTTAGTAATGGACGATTTTCAGTAATTTATTGAGGATTCGTCGATTTTTACGTCGTATTTTCCAGAGATGGATACCTAATATTGCTAACTCCACAAAGTATATGTAGCATGAGCTAACTACAAAGAAACAATACTTTATATTACTTATAATTGACAATTTTGTGGATGTTGAACTAATGAGGTTAGACCCCATATCACTTTAAAGATAAATAATACTTCCTATTTTGTTGGCACTTCGGCTGTAGGAATATTTTCATGAAAATATTCAAAACTTAATCTATTAACTATTAACATCGGTTAAAAGTACCTATGCTCGAGATTTTAAATTTCGAAGGCACCCCTATGCTAGGCTTAATTATGAAAAAAAACCTACGGTATCAGGTGGAAGATGATCCCACTGAAAACATGCCCTACTAACATAGCAACATACTTTAGCTACAATTCAATCTACGGCAGAAATATAACACGTGAAAAGACTATACCCATCGTTTAACGTCAGACGACGCAAACGACTAATAAACACACAAACAGGTATATTATGCTAATTTCGAAAACACAGATCCGTCCAGTTATGAAGGGTAATTAATTACTTTTCTTTATTTTAAAACCGAAACGAACTCGGTTAAGGCGTGTTCAATTAAAACTCAAATATCGTAAATTAGACGTTTGTTTGAAATCGTTTACAATTACGTGACAAAGTATAGTTACAACATTAACAAGTATCATTATTCTCGATCCGGCACTAATAAATATTCAAATGAATTAAACTAGTGTTAATGCAGCAATTAAGCGGTTGCTTATTAGCTACACGTTTCTCAGTATCTCAGCGGTCAGCAATCATTAGTTGTAATATATGACAAATAAAAACGCAATTTATTCATTCGCCTAACGAACACTTGAGCATTCCTTGATTGTCATTCTTACTTCGGGTTTTAAACACAGCTGACGCCGTATGCAGATTGAAAAAGGAATTCTACCGCCTGAAGAAATAATGGCAGAAAAATTGTTACTGTTAATATCAATAAATAAATAATTTTTGTAATACAAATATTCCATGATACAATATTTTATGTAGAAACCATTAATCGCCTGGCTCATACTCGTTAGCCGCTTGAATTGCTATAAATTACTGGCGCCAATACTTAGGTAATATCCGTCATACGTCTGCAAAATAGCTTTGTACATATCTCAGATCAATGTTTTATGTTAATAACAAAAAAACTTCAATGGCCGCTAATTGGTCTAGAATTTAATTATTAACTCATAATATTGTGCTGCATGATCACTTTACGATACGATTATGACTCGCCTTGGTTTATTTTAAAATTTAATACACTTTTTGTTTAAAATAGATAAAAATCGCCGGCTCCAAAACCGTATACCATTTATGGAAACTAATAATGGTATATGGATTCTTAAGAACATGGTATTTATTCGTTATTTTATGAGGTACACCACATGTGCAAACTGGTTTGAACAAATGTCGCAAATGATGGAGTTTTCTTAACATTTTTCATTCGATTTTTTCGTGGCACTTATTGGTTTCATACTGTATATAATCGTAATAAACATAAGGCGAATAAAAGATGTTTTTCAATAATACATGTAGTTACAGGAATCATAGTTACTTTGTTGCTGGCCATGTTGTCTGTGAGCTCAATATATTGTCTATAAGAAGCAACTGTTACACATTTACTCAGGAATTATAACCAACATGAACATGACTTCAGTATCGGCAGTCGTTATTCTTAGTTATATCGCGCACGAAGTGCTCGGTGAATTATGATAACGTTGGATTTAAGAAACTATGTACAGACGCTAAACGCTGCGGCTTATGTTCGTATCAAAAACAAATGGCCAGATTGTTTTTATTTTCTTTTTGTCTTAGCCGCCGTACATTTTATCGACATGTTGACTGATTGTAATAGACTAGGCATATCACATCTATTACAGGACTTCGGGCATCATAATTTCCAGCAATATTCAAGAAAATTATGCTTACCAAAGTGTGGCTTTTATTCAAACTAGAATTCAGAGGTTAATTGAATAAATAAAATTAGCATGTGTTATTAAGAGAATAAAGGTAATCCTGTTTCCAGGAAACAGGTGGGTTAGTGTTAGAATAGATTTGGAATGTACAGGAATATGATAAGCAGTAACAAGTCTCTTATCTCGAGACACTGCGTCGTTATCCCGGCAAGGAGAGCTACCTCGGACTAACTGTGAAATAGAACTTAAATTCAAAATGTATTCTCTTATCCATTTACTTCATCGGGGTTAGTTTGGAATTTTCAACTTTATCGACATTTCCACATATTTTAAAAGTAATTGAATATTTTATTGAAGTAGGTTTTGCACAGTAATCGAAATTTGATCCTACTCACGATTGAAAAAGCTGTTTTGTGTCTTCCTAACATCTCATTATATCAAAGTAATTAAAAGGAATATGGTTCACTAACAATATACAAAGTTTACAAATGAACCTGAACATTTTAAAGGCAGAACCAAACTTGTTATAACAAATGTATTATCAGCGGAACATAAGTAACAAAAACAGATATAATCTCAACTGTGTAATATGGAACGAGCACAATAAAAACCTTTTTCACATAATATCCGATTGAAAAGTATTAAATCCCTTTTATCACAACGTTGTAACCTCATTTTATTGTGGCTCTCTTGATTGTGAGTCTGTACGTAGGAGAAAAGCTTGGTAAAAAAGGACCACAGATTGAATAACGAGAACGTATTGAAACACAAACGAAAACCTTTTAGCGGTAAAAAACCATAGTAGCTTTCCTCTTTGTATTATTCAGTTCCATAGTTCACGAGTGCGAATTGCCGGGAAATCTCAAAGCTGCAGCCGTTGCATACAAGGGCATCATAATGCGCATATAGATAGAGGTACCAGGGCTTCATAAGCAACAGGAACACGGGTCTAATCTCGGGACACGGCGTCGTTATCCTTGTAGGGAGTCGCGCACCGCGGGGGCCGAACTGCCAGCTATTAACGAACCAACGCATTAATATTTAACGGATGATGTGTTGAAGCCGCATATAAAGTGGACGCTACTACATAAGTACTAGATAAAACGCTTACGCTGAATTATGTTACTAATAAATCTTTTTTCACAATTTGCAATATTTATTGCATGTAGTTTTTGTTATTATTTTAAATGTGATTTTACATATGCTTAACTCTTTCCTTGCTCTATAAATGTGAACAAAGATTGTAGTTATTTAACGCAAATACAAGTCAGAAGAACTTATTTTTTATACTAGTGTATTCTTTGTGCAATCATGATATGCTTACAATACTATAGAATATTTTAATATAGAAAATAATACAAATTTTCTGTTCTATGCACATTCATGTAATATTGATGTATTGGAGTTATTTTTCCTATATATTGTATTACTAGTATGTATAGCACCAACTCACCTATCGACGTGTATGTAATATCGTATCGTCGAAATGTCGTATGCACGAAAACACTTTCAACTGTAACACGTACCGTATCTTGATATAGTGTGAAAATGTGACCGTACCTATCTCGATACATCTGATCCGCAATTTCAATAGGTACATATAATCACAATGAGGAAAGGAATGATTATATATTATGTAACTTATATTTGTATGTTATTTGGGTTACCACACCGAATAATTTTTTTTTCCTACAATAATATTAATATTTCTCTGTATAATATGTATAACACCTAATAATGTTTCTCTGAAGGAAACGATTCGCAACGAAACTAGCCGAGAGCTGACCAAAATTATGACATAGTTTAAATAATTTGTAAGTCGAAGAGTTAAAGCACTTTTTGCAATTTTAGCTATGTAACCGAAATCCTGGCATATAATCATACAGAAGTTTACAAATATGTAGATTTACCTAGATGTTAGCGTAGTAAATGTTGAATATACGGGCTTTGGATTAGATGATCATATATTTGTGAAGCGGAAAACATATTTTCTTTAATCCACATCCCACAAAGTAAACATAACTGCTTTATACAACTGTCTCCAGACATTAAGATGCCTACTTTGATATGTTGCGATTAGCGTAATGGGGTTCCGAAGGTCAGAGGGACTCGTGGAAAACCAGATTCCGAGCTTGGATCAACGAATAATAACTTGTGCTTTATTTTGTTGCATGATGAAGCAAACCATAAACGCTCAATTTATTGCTTTGGGTCGTACATCTCATTCTTAGTTAAGATGTATATTTACTATCCATGTTAGAACAGAGCATTATTATAGTAAACTTTGTGGAAGTTTTAACTGCAGAAATACGGCCATATTATCATATGCTTCTGTCATATTGCTCCCGATGTTCCACGTACACAAGATGGATGAATACTTTCCTAAATTTCACATTCTCTATAACATTTTTACTTATGCATTATAAATGAAATATTACTAAAACTCTTACAAATGTTACCTACTCGTATGTGAAAATGAAAAAGTGGCAGTTTTATTTGGTTTGACTATGTTAATGTCGAACGTGGATTATGTACAAGCCCATTACTATACTAATAGCAAAATGTTGGGAGTTCTTACAATGTATCTGTACTATGAGAGATTCATAAGGAATGCAACAATTCATTTCTAATGATAATAAATTGAAAAGAAAACAGTCTGTAAGTAAATTACTCATAATAAAATATTTATTTACAAAAACAAATACAATACAATTAAAATAATCATAAAGCTTACAGTTATTATGTGCATTGACGACTGAGCATTGGCTGCCTATAGATATATTACTATGTAGGTATATTGTCGGTGGATATTTACGTTAAGTTATTTTATAAATTTTTAAAAATGGAAATGTCTCAGTTTGCATTTTTGATAAAATTTTCAATTCCATTAGGCTTACACGAAATTTGACAGACTTAAAAGGTAAAGGGATACATGATAATGGATACTTGATAAAGCTTTAATGTTAACAACCTTACCTTCAAACGGAAATTATCGTTGCTGTAAATTTTAATACTTAAAAATGGACTATTAGCACTAAAAGCTTGGGTAAAGCGGATAAATATTAATGTTAGGAAATTAGGGAGATAACCACCTATAAAGAAGTTTATAAGTATACTTACTTTTTGCAAAGCTTTTTATATTACGCATACGATCGATACGAATATGAACGGCCGAGAAGCTTCCACGGAAGCTAAGCTTTAATGACTTATTTGACAAGCACTTAATACCTAATATAGATACAACAGCGAAACTGGCATTACATTAGTTACGGTTCGATTTATGGCGCCCGAGACACTTTGTAATCCAGCAAAAAAATTCTAACAACTTAAAAGTTTTCCATGAATCGGTAATAATAAAAAAAAAAACTCTTTAAACTTTCTCTTTTAGAAGACTAAGTGTGCCTGACTAACTTGGAAATGTGTAAGAGTCTAAAGCTGAATCTACGATAAAAGTTCGCTTATGCGAAAAGTTCGGGGCAAAAAGACTGAAGTTTTATATACTAAGAGCAAACACTGTATTAAAAAGATATAATATTTGTTCGCGTAAAGACTGGTTTACATTACAATTAGTTAAGAGGTCAATGTAGTTCGCTACTGCGACTCATTACTGTATGGTACAAATTTCTAAGGCTGTTTACACAACACGTACTTAGTTTACAGGGTTAATTTATCTCTCCACGTAGAATTATACGCATGCAGAATCTTGTAAGTGTAACACATGTAAAAGACATATAATTAGTGGGAGATAAAAATACAGACATGTCAACATCTGTATATTTATAGCGGTCTGTAGATAATAAAAGTCATACAGAAATTATTAATTATGATTTGTCTTGGCGCTTCAATTATCTTAACCTATATTTTCTAAAGCACCAGAAAAAACATTGTCACAAAAGCTTGTTTCAGAACCCATAAAAGCCTATAAAGTCGCAATGCTACGCAAAGACCTCATTTCTGTATGAGTATTGAAGCGTGACCTGGCTGATCCCTCGGGAATTGCTAGGTTTCTGCAATCTGGTAGAAAATTATGCCAATTCGGATCCTAAGTATGACTGCATATAATATTATGTAACGGGATATAATAATGTTGATATTAGCTTTTTTCTCATATATTATCTAATAAAAAAAAATATGAATTATAAACGCAAAAATATGATTTTTTTAAATAATGTTAGGCTTGCGTTTGGCTGTCTTCCCTCTATCATAATAAAGATCATATTTATGTTTTGACAACTTGACCTTAAACGCAAAATTTATAATCTCAACTCAAGTAATTTTAACATTGTATAAAATCGATTTTCACTAAAATATATTTACTGCTTAAAATACTGTTACTTCAACAATTTAAAGCTATACGACTGGATACATTTTCAAACAAAAATCCTCTTTTAATGTATGCATACCTCGAATTGCAACAACCAGTGCTTGATTACGACGATAAAAAACCCCGGTAAACTACGACTGCGACGTCGTGAAACAACATTCCCTGCAGCATGCTCCGAGAGTGACATTCTGTGGCGTTATTGTTAATTCGATACATTATTCAAGACATTTGCATTTCAAAATGTAAATTATATTACGGGTATTCATCCAACACGAATACGGCAACATTTAATAATAACACATTTTCAAATGCACTGAGGTTTTTATTAATCCTTTTTTTGAACAACAGGAAGATGAGTTGTTGGCGTACGAATCCTATCCTTTTCCGTCTTAACATTTCTTCTAGGTAACTGTTATTACCCATTTGTTTTTATCTTTTCTCTCGGCCCTTTCAAATACACCCATCAAGTATCATTCCTCATTGACAGTTCATCCTACCTTCCTATATTAAGGCCACATTCTAGTCAAACACGTTTCATTGTTATTACCGATTTACTTACACTATGTATTTTTGTCTATTTCAATTTACGAAGTTACAAAGTTACGAAATTCGTTCTTTTGGACTGGCCTCTTGATCGAGTGGTTAGCGACCCTGACTGCAAAACCGGAGGTCGTGGGTTCGATTCCCACCCAGGACAAACATTTGTGTGATGAGCACATTTGTT
>DWGJ01000446.1:0-30578 GCA_018246895.1 Aspitha aspitha aspitha
GCAGGTTTGTAAGGACAGGGATATTTGGCACTCGCTGCTTTCTGCCTACCCCGCAAGGGACCTGGCGTGACGATATAGTACAGGTAACTGTCGCCTCTCGCCCCTTAACTTTACCTCCAACGTGATGTACATGTTGATAAATATGTATGTCCCAATAGCTGTGCCCACACACGGCTTTGCTCGCGTGGAAATCAGTATTCTCCCGTTTTTGCAACATTTGTCATCGCTGTTCCACTCCTATTAGTCATAGCGTGATGTTAGATAGCCTTCCTCAATAAGGGGACTATTTAACAAAAAATAATTTTTCATTTCGAACCAGTAGTTCTTGAGATTGACGCATTCAACCAAACAAACTGTTCAGCTTTATAATATTAGTATATATGTGGAATGCGGTACATAAATTTAGGATACGTTCGGTATTATTTTGGATCCGATTTGTTTATTATATTTCCTTGCAGCCGAGGATCGTTCCTAATGCCGATCGATATTTACATACATATTTTAGCAGATTCATCGTCGTTGTATCCGACTGACGTACGGGCTCTGAGTGAATATCTTTAATATTTGGGAATATATATATATTTCACTATGAACGCTAGGTTGGTAGGTTCTCTTAGGTTGGGTTGATATCTCAATAAAAAATAAGCCTAACCAATGTAACAGAACCTACAAAATTTCCTGTAAATCTCGCTGATATACATTATCTTTTACACTAATTAGGTCGTCTATAGTGTGACAATAAACATTGTATTTTTCGCTAGTATAATTTTCATAACAGGCACTGGACAAAAATAAAAACAATTAACAAGACTCACAATATAAATATAATACACAATTTTATAATTATGTCCAATGTTTGCATTGACATTGACTGAACCTTGCAAGCGAGGAACAGGTTTCAATTCAATTACAACACGTCATATTGTTTGTCGCATTTTTACCTTTTGGCAGCGAAACGTAATGACCTCTAATTGCTTGAAATATTATGTCAAATCAACGCATTTGAGGCGCCAGTGACTATTTAAATAATATTTTCTTTACTATTGCTCCACACTGCTTTACGTCTCTGCGGAGCTCTCTTCGATGTAGAACACGTCGCCTCTCACTTCGAATGGTTTTTTTACATAAACGTAGGATGATTCTGTATCATCATACATTTATGCATGATATTAGATTCAATAGAATATTTTATATATCAGATTATTTTTGGGGAAATTATGTTTTCTTTTTATCAGGTATTTATCGATTTATAGATAAAACATGAATTATGATTTGTTGTACTTTAGACAAGGCGTTGACTCAGTTGCGTGACGGTGGAATTGTGTAACCATAAGACAGGCATTATATTGCCTAATTTGGGACACATTGGACACACACACAAATTGGTACAGCCGTGTGTGGAATTGTCCCCAGTTATTTATATCAAATAAATAAAAATTTATTTATTAACAAAAAATATATTTAGTATCGATCTGCACCTTTGGAATACTTCAATATTGCAATATTTCACTGCCTGTATTTTGGCTTAAGATGTTGGAACCTTTTTAGGCGAGTTAGACGGCAACAGGCCGGTTCCGTTCCGGCTCACTCCGAATATCTCAGAGTTGCTGACCGGCATCGGGCTGACGGGCCCGCTCACCGCCTCCTGCATCGCGGTGGCGCGCTGTCTCGTCACACCCAACTTCAAGGTAAACCTTGCATCCTGTTCGTATTTCGAAAGCGACAGTCGCACCGCGGAAGACACGAACACTGTATTACAACTGCAATTTTTGTACAAGCTCATCTACGTGTACGTTTGAATGCTAAAAGTAACTTATAAATAAGTAAAGATTATTGCTTAATATTTAGTTAGAGCAGGGAATCGGATCGTCAGTGTTCTTTTACAGATGGATACAATTAGGGTGGCGGAGAGCTGTGTTAACATGGATATAGTATTTAGTGACTACACTAAAGTAATAAATTTCAATAACACTCACAGTACATAATACATATTATATTGTTCACCGTCACAGTTATGTTATGTGAACGCAAAGGACTTACCGGGTCGCAACGATTTCAGATTCAATCAATTTTGCGAACAATTTTGCGGGACGAAATGGTAACCGGATATAGGAAAAGGTTGGAGGACAAGTCCGGGCCGTCCGCGGCGGGCGCCGCCGCCGACAGCAAGAGCACGGAGATGGACAACGAGACCGTGATCAGCATGGTGACGAAGGCCGTGACCGTGATCATGGCGCGCCTCACCTCGCTGGCGCAGTTCGACGGGCCCGACAGCAAGGTGGCCACGCTGGTGGCGGCCGCCAACAGCCACGACAACCTGTGCCGCATGGACCCCGCCTGGCACCCGTGGCTCTAAACATTGCCACTCACCGTTTAAGTCAACTAGCCTAACACGCACGATCTCCTCCGACACGATATTTTTAAATATATTATGTACTTAAAAGTATTTTAATGTCAGAAATCTATACTTAATATTATAAAGCTGAAGAGTCTGTTTGGTTGAACGCACTGATCTCAGGAACTACTGGTTCCAATTGAACATTTATTTTGTGTTGAATAGTCCACTCATTGAGGAAGGCTATAGGCTATATAACATCTCGCTATGACTAATAGGAGTGGAGCAGCGATGACAAATGTTGCAAGAACGGGAAAACATTGATTTCCATGCGGCCGAAGCGGTGGGCACAGCTAGTTTATAATATGACTCGTTGACCTGACCACGCGTTGCCGTGGTGATATTATGTTAAAGCATATATAATATGTCAAATGTCTCAAAATCCCGTGCCATGATGTTTGTCCGACTAAGTGTCGTCCTATAAGAAAATATTGATTTTACAATAAAAAAATTAGATTATCAATCGAGATAAAAAATATCCTATGTTTTAAGTTGGACCAAACAATAGATATTTACAAAACTTTATTGAAATCGGTTCAGTGGTTTCGGAGATTAGCGCAAACGAACATCGTGACACGGGATTTTTATATATGTAAGAAAAGAAATAAGTCCGTTTGCCTCTGTCGGCTTTAGCGATTACATGTCGGTTTCGAAACTCATTATATAATTAGTATGTAGTAGACATCGCCTTGTATTAGATGAAAGTTATTATTCAGTGCATATTTTATCTATGGATGTATTTTGTGTAAACACTTTAAATCTAAATGTTTTTCTGTGATCGTATGTATGTTAATCAAATATTAAAAATCTATAAAATGCATTGCCCGGCTTTTTTTTCATACCCATTTAGTTAAATATAATCTTTATACTGTTCTTAGACCAGCCTGTGTATTTCACTTGTAACACGCGAAGTGTTGGTTAGTACATCAGTGTCGCGGAAGAAAGGAAGAATCGCTGCTCGTCTATCTCACTCCATCGTTGGAGATAGTAAAACTGATTTCATCACACTAACAATGGGAAAGAAAGTGCAATAATTGTGGGATGGCGTAGGAACCGCTCGCTTATACAGTCGTGCAAAGCTAATCTCTCATTCATTAAACCCCGTAGACGTCGAATACTTGCGGTCGGAGTACAGAGTATGTACTAGCTACTGCTGCTAAATCACATAATGAATCTCTTTTCAGTTATTTTGTTTTTAAAAGCAAACTATAGGATTTACGATCATTCAACAAGTGTTTTAGGGTAAATGCATTGTAGTATTAAAAATCTGATTAGAATTAGCTGGGTTTTATGCCAAATTGTTAAAAGCTAAACTGATGTGGAATGGTCTTGATGCAAAGTTGTATATACCTAGTGGGAAAATCTACGTATTCGTCACTACTTTGGTTCGTTGTAAAAATATGGTGGATCTTTTTATGCACGGTCGAGATGGTGCCGAGTCGGATGATCGATTCGATTTCATAGGTGGCGGTGGGTAGGTGCGGGGCCCGCGACCGGCGGCGCGTTGCTAGGGGCGCCAGGCCCCGCGCCACGTCGCGTCCCCCCGCTCGCCGCCCCGCGCCGCCGTCGCTCACTTCACTTAGTTCGCTCCGCAGCGTCGTGTTGTACGTTGGTGTACCGTGCACCTTGCGATCTCGAACCTCGGGCCTCCGACCTCTGGAACCGACCATTTTTTGACATTCGACGACCTCGCCCTGTGCATATTCCCAAGTTGCATTTCGTCTTTCAAGGAGTGCGTCGCCAGTGAACGATCCGTCCCGGAGTCGACGGTTCCTCCCGCGTTTATTTATGTTGTCGTTTTGGTGTTGTGAGTACTTGTGCTGCACGGACGATAACCGGATTATCTTTGCGTCCGACTCGCTGGATATTTATAACGATCGACGGCTTTTCCGCGAAGGTGAGTGAAATTCTCGATTCGGCGAACGCCGCTCGTATGCTTGGGACGTCATGTCGCCGCGACGTGGCGGCCGTCTCGTCGATTGTCGTTACCCTTTGGAACATGGAAAGAGCGGCGTGTCCCAGTCTCTTGCGAATGTTTCATGCTTAACGTCCCTGCCATCCTCGCCCTATAAGTTGTTTTGTATATTTTGTTGGGTTACTTATTCTGTTTTTCTTAAATATCCTGCTTTTCATCTTATGACGTCATCTGTAAACAGGACGCAATCATAGAGAAAGAAAGGAATACATAGTTATTTGAACAATATACAGCACATAGATAAGTTATTTTATGACTAAAGTAAGATTAGTCCTATCCCACTCTTCCATATGGTGGTCGGAATCAAATGTATAAGAAAATATAGGAGAACGGGCGTCGGCGCGGAGCGGTGCGCGGCCGGTCAAGCGACCGCATTCCATATGGAATGCCGGACTATACGCAATGTCAGTGTGACTCCGAGCTAGCTGCCGCTCCTGCGCCGATTCATTGTACATTTGCAACAATGTACTCTTACTTGAATTCAGTTTTTGCATTTAAGTTTATGTTATTTAGGTACTGTGGGCTTCGTATGGTATGACAGCACAGGTATCGCGGCTCCATGCTTCATTCGCGATTAAAGTAAAGCATTATTCATTGTTTAAATTTGTTTCATTGTTTTAATTAGAAGTTATTATCAGAAATAGATGACCTCGGCTATAATTCCCTATGAAGACTATCAGTGCGGGAGTGTATGACATCAGATATTCTTTAAGTAAATGTCTATGTGTGGGGTTTAAAATTGCTCCTCCGTTTAAAAGGAATAATTGATGCAGATTTATTTACATTTTATAGTTTAATCCATAAATCTAGAGTTACCATTGTATCCAGATTAAATCTTGTTCAACATTCATACTAATGGCTAGAATGAACTTCGAAATTGATTTGCTTTATAGACTCTACCGTTACCGTTATTAAATTATTGTCTGAAAATCTCGCTGAATCAGCAGAGATTAAAGTGGAATTCCGATTAATTTATGAACTTAGAGTGTTTATATCTATGAGGTACCGCAGTAATCGATAATATGTCTCTCTTGTATATACGTGATTCAAATTGAAAGGAGGTTATGCCGAACTCTAACCGGCTAGTACACCTTGGTTTTTCTCCATAATTACGTCATTCGTGGGACCCATGCTTACGCTTTCGTATTTTAGCGCTGTTCCACCAGTTATATTCCTGCCATATGTTATACTTTAACTTATGGATGAGATGAAGTTGGAATTCCTTTATTTCTTCCACTTCTGAGGGGCGCAGTAAAATATCGTGCGCCTCATCTTGAGACCAGAGCAGGCTCTGAGCATTTATAGCATTCGACAGCAACACCAGCAACCAGCAACAGCCAGTGATTTTAATTTCATTGCAAATATAAATCCATGATTCTGCTTGCGTCTGCTGTGTCTTCCCTCTAAAGCAGTACACAAGAATCAACAAGTCAGCATTGTTGTTGAAATTCTTTATTATGTTGCATGTATATTTTCTCCAGAGGCATTTATTTGTGAAATATTAACTCTTACCCGTTTTACCTGTTTCAGAGGGTTCTATTTTTATTTGAGGAATGAAATTGAGTAGCACGTGGAAACCGTGCAAATTCTTTTTACTTTGTTACGAAACGAAACTTGATCGATACTCTAGAAATAAATTTAACGATGCCTCTTTTGAATCCCAAGAAAAAAGATTAGAGATTTACACCTACACAGTTTGACTATACAAATATCGTACTTAGTAATATATCATTGTGATTGACGATAAGCATTTATAATAATTGTGTGAACTTCTATACTCCTGCTGACTGACTCACTACTAAACTACTATTACTATACTGCTTAATTTGCACCATAGGAATAGGGCTTGCACTAAAGACACGTAGCGATCTTAAAGGTGTGGTTGGCAGTATTGTCTACATGCCATAGACTGTAACAAATAATAATGTGTCTATGGACGAACTTACATGAGTCTACGATGAAGATTTACCTAAAATATTGAGTATTGTTCTATAATAAACCATAATTAGGTACCTATATGAAACGAATTAAAATATTAGCTTGGTCGATGGGGCCGTTTTAAAACTATTCCATTATTTTATACGTGTATTGGGTATGTTTTTTGGTTATTATAGTGGTTGTAGTTAGTTATTGTTCGAAAAGCCTTAGGGTGACAATAAGTACTATTTATCCAACAAAAAAATTTAAAATCCATGCATATTTGCGC
This sequence comes from Aspitha aspitha aspitha, assembly GCA_018246895.1. Taxonomy (NCBI): domain Eukaryota; kingdom Metazoa; phylum Arthropoda; class Insecta; order Lepidoptera; family Hesperiidae; genus Aspitha; species Aspitha aspitha. The sequence continues at coordinate 6,577 of DWGJ01000446.1, forward strand.
ACTGAAACAACCTGGCATTGTATGCTCTAAAGTTTTTCTAATTCCGCTGAATTATTTACCTTTGCCCAGGTTTGGAATATAAAATGCGCTGTAGCCACTTAATAATAAAACAGGATGCGGCGGAGAGTAATCTTAGCGAGTTAAGACCGCACGAGAGTGCGTGCTATATTTCGAAACCCGTCACGTCGCTTCTTTTTTTATGGCCTGCAATTTAGAAGAACACGAGTTAAACACATTCGTTTATAACACAAATCTGGATTATTTCTAAAAACAATGTCTCACTGGGAGAAACGACAGTTTTTTTACTTTTTATTATCAATTATGAAATATTTCACTTTTTTTTTTAAATATATTTGTACGAATAGAACTGTGTGTCAGATCGATAATGTCAAAGCGATATATGCAATTTTGTTGCACGTATCGCTGTTTTATTTTATTATCGGGTCGGATGCAACATTTCAGCATTATTTATTAAAGGTATTAATCAGAATGTTCGGATGCGCGTAAACAACTTTACTTTAAGCCACGTACTCATCATCGCGTATCTAGTTACTGTGTAGGTCGTCAAATATATAACACATTATCGTATAGCGTCCGGGTCTCGGGTCAAATTTACACAATCTCTGTGACCTTTAATCTCGTTTCAGATAGCTAAAACACGTTCCTTTGTTAATTCTTCGAACTAATAGATATCGTTACATCTCATTGTTTTGTTTACATTTGCAGCTTAATCATTTGTTTTTATAACATCGTGCCGCCACGTATTTACAAATTAGCTTCAGGCAGCGACTTCGTTCGCATTATATTACATTATACACGCGGCTCATAATACAGGCTGAGTTTTTGTAGATTACTTAATTATATTGACGGAGATATAAAATGAAGTACCTAGTATAACTTTATATTTGTTGAGGCAACACTGTTATATTGGGATATAATGACACTTCAAGGATGCAACATTACTTACTTAGTAATCGATAATACTACATCAATCAATGTTTAATTACAAACGGCTCGATGCATCGCCACGAACGTTAAAAACAATAATATGCAGCAAATTGGAGAGTAATGGAAAAGTTAGGCACTAACAAATATTTGATACCAGGCGAGAAGATATTGAATTTGGATTAAAAACAAATTATTCCAATTCTAAGCAATAAAATACTTCATAACTGAAAGCCGAGTTCGAATTTTCACGCATGTTCTAATTTTCACAAACAATGTTCAAGGATCAAGGATCAAGGATAAATCTCTCTTCTGGTACAAGCTATATCATGGTCTAAAGATGATACAATATTTTGCCGCGCGCTTTATTAAACAGCAAGACTGCTAGTTTTCCTGGTGAAATGTTTGAATTTTAATAACATTACGCGATGAGCCTTGTCCCTTCAAAACGACTGTTTTATCGTTTTGTACCTTGTTTGTGCTGCATAATGAAGTTGACGTTGGATGGTAAGTACGTTGCACTTATAGTCGGTTGCTACTGCTTCAAGCTATGAAATTGATACCGTAAATCAACATTTTTACTGGATTACCGATATGGATCTCATTATTATATTATCGATTTTGTATTTATTACCAAAAACTCGCTTTTTAAATTTTAGGATGCATAGATATGCCGATGCAAGCGGGAGCTAATGTTAAAATTAAATTTGAAGGAGATAGCACAGGATAAGTGTAGATAGAGGTGGTGGTTGGCAAGCGGCGACGTGAGGAGCGTAGCGCGTAACGGTTCCGTCGTGTTTGCAGAGGCCATGATGTGCGAGTGTGCGTGCTCGCCGCTCGCACGCAAACACACAGCCGCCAGCCAGCGCTCGCTCCGAGCCGCGGCCGTTGAACCGAATAGTCGAGGAATTTCTCCACCGCCGTCGCTTCACTGGCAGGCGAAGAAGAAATGACACCTACAGGGGTGACGGAGCATAAGGATATCATGACTAGTCTAAATGATCGTCGTAGCAACCGTGACGGCGTTATTACACTTTCACGAACAAATGAAAATTATATTAAAGCCACTGGACATATTGCGTCTATGGAATTGGGAGTATTGAAAATTCTCAAACACGTGTGCCTTGATCTCGCAATCAGTTACATACCAGACTCGGGCGCGGTCTACAGGTTTAGTACTTTAAAGTGTTCACAAATTGCAATATTTTACATTATACCTACAAATATGTATCAAACCACACTTTGCTAAATGCACCAAGAGCATGATATAGGTACCTGTAATATGAATGTAAAACGAGAGTAAAAGTAATGCATTCAAATTTGTATAAGTTACGTAATGTACAATATAATGAATGACTCGTCATAATTATTTTGTCGCAACGCGTTTTTGTATGTTTTAATTAGGATCAATATTTGGATTAAGAGAACGTTTTGTATAGATCTTCTGATATGATCGACACGATAATAGTGAATGGTGAGTTGTATTATGTGAGTGTACGTTAATTTGTTTTTCTGAAACGACCTACTGTTCTTCATTCAGCTTGTAACTTTTTGCGTGATCCAAATAGTGGTGTTGTTCCGCTTGCTTGGCTGCGTACAATCTCATCTCGTGAACCTCGTCAGGAAATATGTTTATTTATATTTCAATCATAATAACAAACAAGGTGAAAAACATAATTTGTTTCATGTGTATAGAGTAGGTACTGATGTTACGCATAAGCATTAATTTAATTCAGTAAAACTAACTTGAGTTATTTAATAAGGACACAAAGAACTAAGACAACACTTATGCCACGATTGCTAATTATTTATTTGTCTATCATATTTCTATTACATTAACATCATTGGACCGTTGATATTTTACTAATAAAATATTGCGTCATTGAGCGTTCACTTTTAAGTTTCGAAAGTATGCATGAGTTGCACATTGCATAAACATTCGCCTCTAAAAACGAACTTAAAGCCTTCGAAACTATCGGAACATTCGGCAATTGTTCTTTTTTCTCAGGTTTTCTTTTCCTTTTTCGTTTTTCTTATTAGAACTCATAAGTTCCCTCCGTATTACCTTGTTATTTAATTTTAAAACGAAGTAATAGAAGTTACAAGGAAAATATGTTAAAATCTTTATTGAGCTAATCATTATTTTTCATACTTCCCGAGCTAACGTTAATCATAAATTATCATCATTAACGTTAGGGATTTTCCGTAATCCAATATTATTATCGTTATGCAATTTACATAGGTTCAACTATTACGTCTATACAAAATACAAACAATTACATTCCTTTGTGAAAGTGAAGCACATCGCAAGTGTTATGGGACCATGGATGATATGATCAGGTTGTTTTAAAAAATTTATAGGGAAAGTGGGAAAATAGGTGAAAAATAGATAGTATTAGCGCTGGTAAAAGCAATACCCCTTCGCTGGGTGGGCTGCGCGGAGTGGTGGGCGAGTGAACGCGGCGACCTTGGGCCGCGCCGGCCCGCGGACGTTCGTTGAACGCGCCCGCGCCGCCCGCGCGCCTCTGCCCGCCCGCCGCCGTCGCAACCCGTTTATACTGCGATTATGCGTAATTTTCGTAAATTAAATTTAGAAATAGCACAATTTATAATAATAGAAAACCACCGCAACCATTCATGCTGATGAGTCACTGTCTTAATTTCAGTTTCAGACACAGAACCAATTAAAGTATTTGGAAGGGATAATGATGACAAATAACTCTACGATTCACCTTCATCGCTCCATATAGCATCCTTGCAGAACAAAATTTTTTATGTTAACTTTCTAATCGTTTCTATGCAATAAACGACTGTAGGTACTACTAGTAGAAAGATCGTCGCGTTTTCGCTAACTTTGTAACCTCCTCTTTATAGCAATATTCGCCTCTGGGGTTCATTGACCATTGCCAAGTCCCATGTTTGTCGACTGCGCACTTAGTTGCAGACGTTTATGGAGGCATTGCCAAATTCATAAGGTTACACTGGCCGTTTGCTTAACTGTCGGCCGTCCATAATGGTAAATTTAAATAATATTGGTTGACATGTTTAATAGTAAGTAGCGTATGACAGGTTAGAGTTAGTAGTCGGGTGCATTATTTTCTCGAGTGACCGCTCAACTACGCATACATAGGTAGGTATACAATACAAAGTATCGAACAGTATATTTGATGACAAAGATATTTACACGGTAGGAATGATAAACGCAATATCGAATTACTACAACCACTCATCGTCCGATTGGAAAAAAACCATGCTTAGAATGATTTACCTACATTTGTATTTGTAAAACTGCACGAGTAGTATTTATTTATGCGATACGTTACTGGTTGCCCTTGTCATCTAATAGAAAGAGTTACAATATTTAGTAAAGTAAGAAATAACGTTTCAGAGCAGTCTAGTAGAGGAGTTTGGAGTTAACAGGGATTTTGCAATGATTTGAGCCTACACAATGTTTATATTTACACTTTACTAAATTACGACTGAAAAAATTTAAACGGCCTTATGCAGTATGCGGCGACATCATACTCGTGGCCGCTTTCAAGTGCCGACACAACAATAAAACGTTTAATTTTTGTACGGACAAAAAGAGTTGCAAAATAACTTAGTTTAAAATTCCGACGAAGCAAGAAAACAAAAACCTTGTCGGCGCGCAAGTTATATGAACAAGTTGGTAACGTATGACAACGATGTCAACGATTTATCTTATAAATCGACAATGTCTCGTTTTAATCTCGAGTCCGCCTTACACAGATGCATTCATGCCGGCGAACAGGATGTAGGAAGATTTTCCTCGTCGAGATGAGCGATCGGCCGACACGTTCGTACGTTATTAACTGGATGCGTCGTCGTACTAAATGATGCGCCACGGTTATTGATTGTATCGCCGTGCTGGCGATTGTTGCGCGCTGTACTATCACCGTTTCTCTCAGCGTTTCATCATACAGTTGTTGGGGAAGTGGAAGTTAAAAACACAACGTACCAATGAAAACACGTCGATGTGTCGCCGATAATTGGTTCCACAGTGGAACTTCCAAAGTTCATATTTTATTGAAAGGAGCCTGTCCTTTGTGAATTCAGTGAGTTACATTGTGGATACTTGACGCATCTCCTGCGGTCGCACACGGTGTCTCCCGCCGCTAATGAGCGACTGACTGCGAGTGCTCTGCGCAGGTGTGCGATCTCTCCTATGCACGCTGCCACCACACTTTCTCTGCACAAACAATCTTTTGCAGTAAACATAGCTATCAGCACCCAACACGTGACTTATGTTATTCAAAGCGATGGAGATTTTCTGCGTTTCGTTTGCCTACCCGTTGTTTTTATGCGAGTTGTTTGTAACTAAATACGATACAGCATTCATTTAAAACTCATTCAGTTCCATACGAATACGAACGAAGCGTAATATTTTTTTTGTTCATAAAAAAATATTACTTATATTTTACACAGCGTTATGTAAAAATTATTGTACAACACTAAGAAACAATACTGTAGTTATGCGTGAAGATAACGAAAGTTTATGTAGCGAATGTGAGTTTAGAGGCGTGTCATCTCTGTGGTAATATTTGTGAGGAGCCTCGTTCTTGGGTATAATCAACGTTATGCAATTTATTAACGCGCACTGGTACACAACACTTGCATACTGGAGCGAGCGTGTGCGAGGCGGACGACAGAGAAATGCGCTAAGATTTCATTATAACTAGTGGCTCAAGTGTTAGTATTAATTTACAGTCCCTACTAGTACCGCAGTATTTTTAGAATTTTGATTGTAATTGTTTTTTACATTCCACTGCAAGGCTTGTGCTCCAGCAATCTGGCAACTTCGGGAAGCTTTTAACATGCTTTCTCCCACGGTCCCCATCGATCAGTTTAAATAATCAAACGCTCAAAAATACCGAACGGAATACCCTAATTCCATACAAAGTAATTACAACCGGTTGATAATATTGTGTTCTTTTAATTGTAAAGGTAGCCAGCTGCTGTTGCTATTGTAACATCTCAATTATTCACGTGTATTTTTATATAACAGCGCGCGCATACCCGTACCAGCAAGAAAACGTCGACAGTATGCGATCATATAAATTTGCAATCATGCAACCGTGACATTTCTACTCAACGTTTGAAATGAAAAAATATCAATGCGTTCGATCATATTATGTTTCTGTCAGACTTTGAAAGCGATGCAAGCAACACTCTTTTTATTCAAATTTATATTCACGCAATTTGAAGCGTTATTTTGTTACTAACGCTGGTGATTAAACGCATCGAATTTTAGATAAAAATCAATTAAGGTAAGTTTTAGAATCTTCGATAAATAATAATACAAACACAGTATTAACAGTGGCACTTGTCTATATTATATTTTGCCTAGCTATTTCTATATTATCTCAATTGTTAAACGTATAGGTATCGATGGCAAAGGACACAGAGAGCATTGTAGAGGATTTCCGAGGGGGTGGGTACTCGCGAGCGGCGGGAGATGTAACAAGTGGTGAGAGGTGCATCGGGGATGCGGGGGCCGGCGCGATCGATAGTGTCGTGGGCGAGGACCCGCGGTGCAGCCGCCGGCTCCTCGGAGCGACGTAAATGACCCACCTCGCGCACTCACCTCTTCAATACTGCTAATGTGTTGTCATCGACTAGACGCTTAATGGCGTTCCATTCTATGCTTTACTAAAGGTACGTATACTACACCTTTCGCAGACCACACCAGCAAAATCATTGTGGCCATGGAAAGGTGGTTCGTCAAATCGATGGTTTAAGGAAATATAATGCAATAATAGATCGATTTCACTACTCTAATGATAGTGGAATTATGTAGCTAGTTATAGAAACTGACTACTGACCAACTTCCCATTGGACACTCGTTCGTTAAAACTCCTCCATATTTGCTATGTATATCCTGCATTGACTGGATATCTATAAATGTATGCTATATATGTATGTATATGTTTGTTACAAACAACTATGTGTAAATAATAAAACACATCTGACACGATTTTGTGTGATATTCGTTGTGAAAGAGGGAAGTGATTAAGTTAATTGCCTATTACAATTGTCGATTAAAAAATTCCACAGATCAGTTACACAATGACGTTAATAAATTATGGATAATAAATGCAATTCAATTAAAGTCGATGTGCCGCATTATTTTCAGTTCAGGTTAGAAATAAAAAAATGACAGATGATTTTATGATGGTTTGCTTCTGTTGTTAATCTCGGTTCAGTTAGTGCCCGTAACAATTCTGAGAATGGTTATTACGTGGATGCAAACAAAACAATAGCGTCTCGTTTATTACAGTGTGTTACTTATGAGCCTAATACCGGTTCTGACGATACTTCAGTTTATTTTTATACAGGCAACACATAAACAATTAAACACGAGCTTCCTGAATTCTCACCAATATTTGACAATTTATTGTTGATTCATGGTAATATATTAATGTTACAGAAGTATATTTATTTATTTATAATAAATTTAATTTAAATCTATGAATAATGAAAAGATAAATTGCATTGTTTATGTTTATTTATTTATTTAATATTGTTAAGATTTAAGACTCAAACACGCAGGTAAAGCGAGGATTCTACATATTACTGTGACATGTTCAGTAAATATGTATATTTGTCATATCATATATAATGTGATATAAGGTAGAACTAAAGCAACATTTTGTGTTTCTTATTTTTGTATCAAATATTTATCTCTGCATACAGCTCAGAAATACTGTAAGCATTTTATAGGTATGTACGAGTCTTAAAAGCATTATCGAATTCAATGAGAATATTTCTATGCAAAGAATCTGCTTAAAGATGCAGGTTCACTGTAGCTCAAACAAAATGACGGCGGTTACGTCACGATTAAGCAATCGAAATAAATCAAGTCTACTTTCTCTACCTCGTTAGTTGATACCGCTCAGTATGTATAATCACATTGTATAACATAATGACACCGATGGAACTTAAAGGTTTTTAGTTCAATCTTCTTTTCTATTCCATTTTTCAAGAACATACTCGGTCGTATTATAATTTCGCATATTATGCACACTTCGTTGTGTTCAAGTGAACAAATTGTGAAAATTGAGAACCGCAGTAATGGCGACGTGGTCCGCAATCCGTCACGTACCTAATATAGGTACTGCATGAGCGCGGAAATGGACTTCGGAGCATCGCCTCGCTACAATTAATGTAAGAAGAGTAACAGGTCAACAGTACTAATAGACGAGACTGACAGAATTAGTTCGTCAAAATCGTAGCCGTCGGAAATCATGTCTCTGCCCAACCCTGCATAACTAACTATCCTTTCATTGGTAATGTAATGAATACTGTTACAGACGCTAAATATTGCAACCGTCCGTTTAGAATAAATATTGGCTGTTCCGTTTGTGACTCATTTATTATTTGCACTTTTGCAGGTACGTACGAGGACAAAATGAACGCCCGCTGAGACCTATCTTGTATGGTAATGTAGAGTCAACGAAGTTAAAGAATTTCTCATTGTTTCCGTCGACGGTTTTCCCAATTGCACGCGTGTTTCGATGCACAAGCACATTGTACATTTTGTACATAATTTTTTTTTGTATATACCGTGTGTAGTGCAGGCCTGCGTATGATTTGATCCGTAACTCGTACAAAATAACAATTGTATACAATACGTCCTTTATCGACGTCGTTAAATGCAATTGAGTGTAATTTAACAACTTAATGTCGTCACATGATGCGCGAAGTTTATCTGGTCCGCGACTATCTCTGCACATTATGTGGACCAAATTACAGACCAACACGTAGTGGTCACGGGGTTATCGTTTTTTATTCAAAATATTAAACAATGTAATAAAAACAATACCTAGGTATATTGTGGATTATATAAAAAAGTATATATTCCTAGACGACACGATTACATAATCACTACTTTGTCCCCAACTCAGTAACTAACTGCCTTATTCACATGGTCAGTTTTGTGTATTGATTTTTCATTTTTTTTGTAATTGTATTTAAAAAAAAATTGAATTATTATACGCTTGTATAAGGTAGGACATACAGATCTTATATGCATATGTTACCATTTAGTTATTTAATGTCCACAATAAAGAATAATTTGATTTTAAATTTGATACAAGGTACTCCCCTTTTCAACAACTCAATTAGTAATAGATGCAATATCTTCTATTCGTTGGATACCAGTTTACGTATGGCTTATATGCATGTATCCTCCCACATTCGCTCCAACTATGTACATTTAATTGAAATGCAAAATACCTAATAGCACATACTTTGTTACAGTTAATAACGAACACTACGCAAGCAATTAATATTAATACCAAACGAGTAGATAAATGTTTTTATCATTTATAATGAATAAAACTCTTTGGACTTTACTCACAAAATATTGACTCTTGATAAATCTGCTGTACGAATAAGTAATAAGTTATATAGAAGACACTTATGTATTATGTAAGACATGTACACATCCTATGATAATACATTTGTACGCACTTTTTATTCGTACGCAGTAGAATGTTGTCATATCTAAGAATATGGGCACGCGACCTAAAGACTGATCCCGGTGCGTAATAATTGTTCCACTAAAAGCGTATAATTAGTTTTATCAATGGTGACCACGCTCTCGTTATCTGTGTGCTCTTTGTCGCGTAATTGCAAAACGATGCATCATGAATCACGGCCGACATACAGTTCGATATGTGACCAACTTATGCATGTACATGTGTGTACTGAAATGCATGTGCCTTCATCCTCTTTGATGTCTTTTGGGATTTTGAAACGTTTCTCAAAAACCCTAAAAAAATAACTTTGCAAAAAAATAACTTTGTTTGCAATTGTTACAATTTCGATCAGTTCGATTGAAATACCTTGTACATTTGTTGCGTTCTATCCGATCCTTGTTGTTTATCTCCACTTGGGCCGCGGTTGATTTTTCACGATAAACGTGAGGTTGTTTTGAGGGAATTTTTTTATGTCTTCAAATCGTTACGAACAGACACGCGGACAGTAATTACTTATGTTAATTTTAAATCCAGCTGAGGTTTTATTTGAAAAGCAAATGTAAATTATAGACTTATTTATAACAGGATTACCATACGAGTACGTGTAAGCCACGTGTTGCTTTACAAGTTCATTGTATAGATTATAATTACTCTGATCATAATAATTTATACCATTGCATCTGCAAGTAAATAAACAGGAGAACTCCTAAGGAGATGTTTGTTACTATTTAAAAAATGCGACTAAGCAGAATTTTATCATCGCTTTTTGGTTTATCAACACTGAGACCAATGATATTTTATTTATAACAACAATATCAATTTGTTTTTTGCTATCCCATTTTTAAATTAACACTATCTGTTCGTACAAGCAACGTTTGCACCTCGATGTATCCGATACAAAAGTTCAAGCCCAATCACCCAAATAAAAATACTCGTGGATTACTATTTCCATCTTCATCTTCTGTTACATAACTTTTATAGTTATGTAACAGAAGCTAGAACATAGCTAAAGCCTCTTTCCTCTTTCCACAACAGATTATTAAAACTATCCCAGTGCAAGTAGGGCTTGCGCAATCAGTGTTCCGTAGAAACTGGCCAGTGTTTGTGCTTTCGTTTCTTCGTACTCTTCGTAGTTTTAGTATTTTTATGCCGCAAGAAAAGAAAGCGATGTCCTATTTAATTAAATTTAAACACACATTTCATACTAAAATATTGTTGAAGCATACTCCAACGCGATGCTGTTGCTTTGTATTATTTCTATCACTTATTTCTGCATGTTTTTCAGCACGTACAGTAACATTGTGTTCTGATAAAAATTAAGTGCATATGCGTATTTACATATTATGAATGGGTTAGTGAGAAACCCATTAAAAATTGCAAGCATATCGCGCTTGAGAAGGGCCAGAGAATAGTTAAAAATACAACTAGAATTGATCTCAATGTAATGCACCGGGGTGTGTATCGACTAAACACCGAATAAACTCCATGGACGCATCGTCACTGGGAAATGTATGTTGTATTAGAGAATCTAATCACATCATTAATATAATCGTTTTCTTTTCACAATTTTCCTCGTTACAGTGTTACCAGTACTTTGATATATTAACAGTGCAACATTACCAAATAAAGACGTAAAATATATTAGATATTGCAAATCGTAAATTACAAATTACAGTTGACATCGAAATCACTTATAGAACAATTAACATGTCTATGACCAATGTGAGAAAGTAAAATACGTAAGTTAAGTACGCATGGAAAATACATAATACAGAAATATAGGTATTATAAGTGACGTACATAAAAGAGTATTTTGTGATCCCTATCTGTTATTATATAGGCATAATAGGCGGATTACAATATAAATAAAGTCATTGTGAAACACAGACTGTACAGCTATTCATGATGAACGAATGCGTGTCTGTTCACGTAGAATGGAACTTGTAAACGGATCAACAGTATCGAGGTGTTAGGTATAACGCCACTCTGTCGGTTTACCCGACTGGCAGAATGTAGGAATGCGGACTGAAATTATTGCTGTTGCATTGTTACTCATTATTTTTATCATTATGGTTTTAAATTAGTGTTCTAAAATGTCTGCTTGTTTACGTCCATCGTTGATATTCTACTCGTGATTGATAAAGACACGATGTTTTCAGATTGCAATATTGTACAAATAATTGGATGCTATCGATTTGCGTTCAATTTATTTTCGGATAGAACAATAAACGTGGTTTTCGTATTCTTTATGGTGTGGCTAATATTGTTATTAAAACGAATATACATACGCATACCTACTAGTACGTATGACGATCGCGATTGTGTTATTTTTCTTTGTGACTAACACGTTAGTAATAATTTTTCCAGCTGTACAACAGTCATTGCATTATTGAGTTCGTTTTTGATTGGACAGATGGCCTGGGCGTGAGTTTGCTGTGTCTGAAAGATTAACAAAAATTTTTCAACTGAATGTTATAATTTTGAAACATATTTACGTTTCGTTTTCAATGACAATCTTTAACCATTACAGAATTATGTAGTTTTACAGTCTGCTTCCTACGTTGTACAGGATGCATTTTGCATTGCATTTACAGTTTCAGTGGTTTAAGAAGGTTTTGTAACATCATGTGTACCATCTCCTAACTCACGCCATCACAATAAAATTGAACTAATCTCTGCTCAAGTCTTTACATAGAAACATGCAGAAATTAATGAATAAACAATTAAATTTGTAATTTGTAATAAGCTTAATTATTTTTCTTACGTATTTTCTTCAAATTCACTACTAAATACGGTAATAATGTACATGTATGTACTTATGAATAATTACAAAACTGAAACCAGGAAAGTAATGCAATTAGCAATCAATACCCAAATTAGTATTGTAATTAATGCCGTTTTCATTCGTTCGGTCGGGAATAAATGACGTGTCAAAACAACTCACATTCGCGGTGACTTCAAAGGCTGAGACGATGAGTGCAGCTGTTGGAGTCGCCGAGCGCTCAGATTGGATCCAGTAACATTACTCAAATGCAGTGACAGCTCTGCCAGACGCCAGACGCCAGCCGCCAGATTTATGCAATGTGTTATTACTTACGCATTTTTACTGCGCTTACCAAAACACGAGTTCTATCTTAGCTAATACTAATTCGTTTTATTGTATTATACTTATTTGATAATTGTATTATTTTTGAAATTGTATCGTGCACCTTCCTAAGGAATCACATTTGATATGGTCTCGACAAATAAACATTTCAGTATTGTTATAAGTATGACTGTGTTTTATACTCTTAATAGCATAATTGCCTCGCCAGAAGTCGTGGGATGTAGAATTGTCGTGTGTATGTCAAATATGAGAACTGATGATCGTAACAGCTGAGCGCCAGCTGACTGGGTCTCGGCTACGAAATATCTCTGTATCGTTGTCTGCCGGTCGAGTGAGTTCATCACTTTAACCGTGAATATGCGCGCACTACTATAAAGTATGGTAGGCGGCTATTGAAGCTCCCGGCGCTCCACGGGCCGGCGAGCACCGCGCACACGACAATTGAGGGGCCGCGCCGCGCCGACCGCCGCCCGCCCGCCGCGATTGGACGTCGCCTCTGGAACGTATGAGATACTGCGCACCATTTATTGAAATTCTTCCACTAACGTCTTTTCTATGGAGCGATTGTAAACCCGATGTCTTAAATTAACCGATTACGTAATTACTGTAACGTTTTATTTACATCTTAAGACCACGGACACGAGTAAAATAGTTCTACGTGTATGTACACGTGTGATTGTAACAGGAAATTATATTTTACATCTGAGAATCATATTTAGCTTTTTAGCTACAACTTTAGATAAATTGCAGAGCAGAGAATGAAGATGCGAAAAGATGGTAATTAAAAGGTCGACAGCGAAGGCCGTCAGTTCCGCATGGTGTCGCAACGCTGGTGGCGCGGGCGCAGGGCGGGCACAGCGCGGGCCGCTCACCTCGCTGCCGTCGGCGGGTCACGCGCACCTCCAATTCCTTTCTAAAGTGCTTTCTATGTCTTACATATTCGAATTGCTCGCATCGCTTCACAGCTTCGTCTCACCTTCTCGCTTTTCCAGGCGATCTTCTCAGATTTCAACTAGGTCGAGGCGGGAGTCAAACACAGATGCCGCACCTCTGTCTACTTACGGTGCGCTTCGTGCAGCCGGCGCAGCGTACCCCATGTATTTTACATCAGCATTCCGACTGCGACGCGTCATCCACGATTGTGTTTCGATGCGTCGGTATATTATACACTGTGTGTGTTCGGAGAGTCGCTTACGTGAACTACTTTACGAGACATCTTAGTTTGAGTGACTTTATTGGTCGAAAGGAAATTGAAAGCATGCAGTTGGATTTGTTGCACAATCCCATTGTTTCCAATTACATAGCATCTCGTCAGTACCCGGCGGCAACGTGTAATTCACTGGTAGTTGTCGGCCGTTATCCCATCGCTCGGATACTTTAATTAGAGCCGATAGCAATATAAATCCTATGGCACGTCGTCGCTGTTAGAAAGTGCGCGTGATGTAATAGTGCGGTGAAGAGGGATCATGCCTTAGTTGCGTTACAAGCAGTCTCGCTTTGTTTGCTTCCAACACAAGTAATTTATATCGACGTGATGAGCCACCGTTGAAATTATATGTTTGTAATTATTTCGCAGTGAATGCCAGTTATTTCATAAGTTACCTCGCACATATTTCAAATTGCAAAGCTTCGTTATATCGAGCGCCCATGAACTTTTATATTTAAAGTTCTCAGTGATTTAATGTCGCGGTGACTAGCTCTGTGCCAGCGTTCAAATAGGTATGTAATATACAATCCATTTCATGGAACCCTTACTTTAGACACTTCAGACTAAACGACTAGTCGATGCGACTCCCGATTTGCATAAGTGGATATCGAATAAGGAACATGTTGAAGTAAAGAGAGCGTAATATCAAGCGGCTGATACATGCGTGAACGGTTCGCTTCGCTTCCGGGTTCAAGCCCTAGTAATATCAAACGTGCGACACACAACAGGTGATTGCATATTCGCGTTGCTGGGTTAGTGCCCGCCCTCTCAGGATTATGCTAAAGATGCACTCAGCGAGCGCACACTCATCATAATGGAATTCAGTATCGCTTTACCGGTTTCCTATATTTATTCATGTATATCGTTATTAGATAGGAATGCTTTGGAATGCTGACCTTAAATTAATATTCTTTTATTAATAATATTACAAGGAATCTTCTTTTAATTGACATTGTATTTTTATTGTAGTACGCCATTATTGATAGTCTACATCTATAGTTTTAATGGTTTACTTAGTTGAGCTTTTTGATGACTTTTATTAGGATTGGACTAGATTAAGAACAACAAAAAAATTTCTCAAAACAAAAAGGCAACCAGGTCTTGGTGACTAATGCTTCTATTTATGGACATCGCTTGCAAAGCAGCCGACATAGTTCCGTGCGTCAACCGTGCGTAATTACGTCAAGACATCGTTTTTAATTACCAACGATGTCGTCTATGCTGAAATTTATCAAAAAAATTCGTAACTCCAGACATATTATTTGACGTTCTTCTTTTATATTATAAATTCTTATAAATTTATGTCCGTAAATTATAGAGCATTACTTTCTAAAAAGCAATAACAATTGTGAGGAAAATAACGTGTGTACATTGTTTACAAAGCCAATAATAGAGGCTTATACGAAAACTAAAACTAAGTAAAGTATAACAGAATTTCAAGAATATGCAATAATATAGCGGGTAGTATTTATAGTATGATTTACAATCTAATCTGTTATATTGGTTTTCTTATCACGGTTCGAACTGCTGGATATCGTAGGTATATCACGTCCTCGGTTATGGATGGATACAGCATCTCGCTCGTGCGTCTAACAATATTATCAAGTCGTTGACCTGTTGCTTACTTAAATCGCGATAAAGCCCAAATACAATGGTAGAAAGCAACCAAAAGCTTATATAGAATTATAGCTTATATAGAATCGTTATTAGTTATTTTGTTAGAAATTGAAAAATAACGAAATAGGTACATACATAATATCCAAGCTTAATTTAACCAAATTCAACTACAAATTGAAACATTCAAAACTAACGAGCGCCTAATGAGTTGAAATGAGTGCCAATAACTGTTAGCACGCGTAATGACAACGTTTCTTTCAATTCCTCGGCCAAACTGCCAAATAGTGAAATTAGATTTTGATCAGCGCGAAAAGCTGTTTTCTATTATATAATTGATAACTGTTATTGCATTCTCAAATATATTCTACCTAGATTCTGATAGCTTTTTTTACTTTTACACCAATTACTAATTAATTTAACACAAATCGCTTAATCACTACTCACCTAACACATGTTAGATAACTTTTATCATGTCTCTTTAAAGATATTGACCTAAAGTAAATTAATTATAGATAAACGAAAAGTGATTATGAATATAAAGGATATTGACACTGAGAATATAATTTATTTCACAATTTTTGACATCTTATTATCGATTTCTAAATCTACATGGTTTCACTTGTGCAATTAATGTACCGAGTATTTTGTAGGCGATACGTCAAAGGTAACTTATGTATTGTTTTTCTGATAGAGCGCTGAGAGAAAATTTCACAATAGCAGAAGGGTCGGGACCGCTGTTGTTTTCATTATCCACAATTTTAATGAAATGCAAACGTCTTTAATTGAAACTGATAAACATACTAAACTGATAAACATACATTCACTTACCAGTTTTTCGGGTATTCCCCTATAATTCAAAACCAATAGACGAAGTTTAAACAATCACTGCTTGGAGCGTCTTCTAGCGATTGTTGATCTTACAATTCATTCACATATTGACTGTAGCGATTTATAATTAGGACTTTGGGTTCCAAAGGTACCTGTCGTTTGGAGCCCATTAATTGCCTTTATGTCTGTTTAAATCAAATTCGACCACTCCAGCGGAGCGACACTACCCGCTAACTGGTTTATTGACATTCGCTTCGGGTGCCGGCGACCGTATTGAATTTTAATTAAATGCTGGACAAACGCGCATATATGATTAGAATGTGTTATTGAATTATTTTTACAGAAGATTTTTTTTTTCTGCGTGCATTTAAAGCTCAAAATCTCTGGCAGTGTAGTCGTATATGTATATCGAGGTGGTATAAACATTTTTACGATACGATTCTTTAATAAGCCAATTTTTCCACTTACATTCACAAAGATGGTACTTTTCAATTTCAGTGTAATACTATATGCAGAGCTATAATATAGGTACCTACTTGATTTAAGGAGACATTTTAAAGGTACAGACAGGGTAACAGATACGGTGAGAGAGAATTTCAACAAGCTACGTAATATAATTTCGCACTAGACAGCCATGTAAAAACGAAATAAGCTAAGAAACTTTTCGTGTATCGTAATAATTTACTAAAAGCGTACTTTCAAGTAAAACGTCTATGTATATTATTTTTATTTATCAACTGGCACTTGTACCTACTTTTTACGCTTGACGACTTTATAAATGAGTTTCTTTTTATAATGAACCTTATCTCAACGGCTTTTTAGTTTTATCAGTTGCCGTTTCATTGACGAAATACTTCTTTTGTTATGAATGAATAACGCAAATCTCACTTGCCTACATAGACCAACTGTTGGTATTATCAAAGTGAAACAAAACATTTTTTACATTTGCGTGTAAGGAGGTACGTATAGCAGTTTTCTCGTGTTCTATCGCAGCAGTACTCGGCGGCTCGATTCGCAGAATTCTCTATTCGTTGCCGCCGTCACGTCTTTATCTTTCAACCGGATGCTATTCACAATGTGGCTAACAAAACAGTGTTTCAATATTCGCTTTCCGACGTGGCTCCGCTTGAATTGACTGGCGCTCGTAAGACACTACATGTGAAAATATTAACGGTATGTTTTAAACGTCCATCCACATTTGAGCGTAGAGCACTACACTCACAGTTTTGTCCTGCTGGAAATGGAAGACTTATCCAATAGCGGGGTCCTAAATGCGACCGGCATTAATCTTAAAATGTATTACAAGATATTTTCTGGTAGAAATGAATGATCACTGATTTGTGTATGGTGTGTGAATTATATAAAACAAATGTGCTATACGAAAAGGTTCGAATCCGAAGTTCGGATTCCGAACTATATAGGAGCACAATAATTAATGTATACTAGTATTTATTTATATTTAAAAAATTATAAATGGTGTAAGACGTTTAATAGAAATGGTTGCGACCGACGCGAATGAGAAGTACGACGTAAAGCGTGAGACGTAGAAAGAGATAGACAAGTATACGATTTACAACACGCCAGATGCAAAGCTGTTACCGTCCCATCAATCGGTTAGTGAAGGGCGAGCGTCTTCAACAGCAGACGGCGTCGAACATCCTTATTAGTCCTTAATATCTTCGGCCGCGTTTTATCTTTACGATCCCCCTTGAATTAACAAAAACCGCAGGCGCGTGTACTGCTGAGCTGCTACAATCAACTTCGAAATGGTCGTTTTACTCTTTCTTTCCATAGTCAATTCTAAACATATCGGATCTTTGTCAGTTAACACGTTAATCTACTCAAATATGTTCATGTTCAACGTTCCGTAAACATTACTAAGCTATTCTAAATACATACACCGAATCTAATGGCTGAGGAAAAAAAGATGTCGTTTACCTGATTCGTCCGGTTTTGCAACTTTAGATTTATTAGAACGTCACAATCCGTGAAGAAAACGATCGATGTTATAGCAGTGCTGTCGTACGCTGTAGACGATATCTCGACAGAGCAATATTGGCGTTATTTATTTGTTTTGTTAAAAATGTTGTATGAAATCTGATTTCATTGAATACGAAGGTCGCGTGAATGGGCCCCACTAAGGGCTGTTAATTGAGCGATGCTGGCACAATGCGATGGCCACGCGAGCCGCCCGTTATTGTGAGCCTCGTACCTGTAGTATCGTACCCGTATTCCATTTCAAATGTACACACTCGCGATCAACGATACGCGAACAATAGAAATTAACTCTGAAACCACCGCGCTATGACAGGCCAGTCAAAACTCCGGTATAAAAAATGGCCTTTTATCTTTATTATATGCGAATATTTTGTTACCTGCATATATCAGCTGGATGCTATAGTTTAGTTACAGGTGTTTAGTTAATATATGAATATTAAGTCGTATGATTTATAATTGTGGAAATTTTGCTATGCAATATTGCTCTGGGATCAAATTATATAAATATTAACTTAAATGTATTTAGGAAAAAATAAGTGTCATTAAATATCAAAAATAAATTAATCAATTAGTCAGTCAATAAAAATGTTCTTTTTTTCGATATCAGTAATACTAAAAAGACTAATTAAACATAAGTTATTTTGGTCTTTAAGATAGCAATTATGTAAATGTTTACAACACATGTATGTGCCGATTTGTCAATGAAAATGTAGGTAATCTTGTTACGAATTATGTGCTCATAAAACCATAATGATTACGAGTACTTAAATAATTGTTTATCTAATTCATTTTTGACTGAGTAAAATACTAATTCATCGTAGAAATTGCTTATTGTAGTAAAATAAACGAGTTGTACGAGTATATATTTCTACACTCTAGACATAAATCAGACTAAATATACGTGTATATTATGTATACGTGCTTCTACGAATTTTTATCTGGCTCCGGCTTAAAATTCATTCATAACTTTTGTAACAGTGTTTCCGTTAATGTTAGCTGAATGTGTACGTGCAATTAACAACAATTTACGATCCGTGATACTTACGACTTTTGGATTTTGGTACATTGGTGAAGGTTATTAAAGAACAATGAATAAACTAGTGGGTTGGGTTTTTGTTTGTCACGCTGGAGACTGAGGTTGCATTTTAGCACGCATCCGTGTGTGTCTATACTCGTAGAGTGCCTCTGTCTGAACACAATGGTGAAAGAGTAGTAAGGACATCTGCGGCTTTAGAGTTAGCTTGTTTAGAGTTTAGCTTAGTGTGAAGTCTGACAATTAGGCCGGTTTGGTAGACCGTCTGGTGAGCTTTGAACCCTCTTATTCTCAGAGGAGATCCGTGTCCAACAAATGAACGAGACAGGGATGATTGGAGAAGGTTATTAATATTTATTTATCGCCAGTTAATCAAGCAAATTCTTGTTACGCCAACGATATCATCGTGATTCATTGTTTCTCTGCCCGCTGAATAAAATATATCAATGGTTTGATCGTAATTTCTACTCAAGGTTGTCGGAAGGATATATTTGGAATACACAGATGAGGTATGTAGTTTGCAATTATTATATTACCGCGGAGGTGTGCGGGCGCGGGCGTGGGCGGCGCGGCGCGTGGCGCTATCGGCACCGGAAGAGGCGCGTATCCTGCTGAAGATAAGCGTTCAGCTTCATCTGTGGCATCGCGGCTTCGCACAGATTCAACGCAGCCCACTGTTACTGCTTAAACGTTCTTAAACGATCTATTAAATGATCTACTATTAAACGATCGCCGAACTCTTTCACCAGTTCTCGATAACGCAAAAAGTACTTGTATTTTTTGTGCCAAACGATCGATTTGCATTGTCATGCGTACCGTCTATGTTAATCCTCAATAATGGTAAATTTAGTCATATTTAATATTCGGTGCAATTGTCTTCTGTATTGCATCCTCTCTAACTGTTAGAGGGCCTGTTCTGTTTTTATAAAATACCTAGCGGCCCGCCCCGGCTTCGCACGGGTATAAAACAGTATTTCTCCACTATTTAATGGATGTTATTTTACATACAAACCTTCCTCTTCAATCACTCTACCCATTAAAAAAAACCGCATCGAAATCCGTTGCGTAGTTTTGAAGATTTCAGCACACATAGGGACATAGGGATATAGGGACAAAGAAAGCGACTTTGTTTCATACAACTCGTATGTAACATAGTTTTCTTTAAAAGATCGTGTGGCGCGCCGTCGTGAGATGCAATTGGTATTAAATAACAATAATAATAATATTCCGCTACGGCCTTCATATTTATGATCTAACCAGCAAAGACTAGGTTAAGTACGTATAATGTATGTTGCGTTTTATGCGGTTTCTATGCAAATGTTTAGCATCCTCGGTTATTAATAAAAGATAATATTATATCGCGGCTGTTCATATTTATGCGAAATACTTTTTTCCTAGTTCGCTTTGCAACCTATTTTTTACCGCGCGCGTTAAAAATGTTTTCAGGCGGCAAGAATCCCAAAAAACCCGCTGTTTCACCTAAGGTACGTGGAACCATTGAAACCGATGTTTCCCAACGTGGGGCCCACCTCCACAGAGGGAAAATTTGATAGTTTAGAGGGACAATACAAAAATGGACTCGATACGATCTTAACCCTTTCGCTCCGGGCTATTTAAATACATATAACGGTGCCAAATTAAAAGAAAGTAACTGAAATATGTTTATTGTAAGATATTTCAGTAAGACATGTGTGTGGCCTTGACAACTTATTAATAACAGTGTTTCACTGTCTTTAACCGTACGTATATGAATAAAATAAAAAAAACCACCTTTTTATAATCGACAAATCTTTATAAATATGGCGAATATAGCGTTAATATGTAGTTTAAGTATATATGTGTGTGTTAAACACTGTTGCTGGCAGTCGCGCAGAAAACGTTAATTGAACAATAAATCACCCACGAAAATGATGATGAAAAATCGACGCTCATTAATGTAATTAACCGAATGTAGCGCGACCCGACAACTGATTTATGGGCAACGGGCATAACATTACAACGTTACCGCCCTCTCTGGTATGCATACAGTGTAACCAAGGATTCTCTGTACCAACGATTCGTGCTAACAGGCCTAATGTATAAAGAAATAATATAAACTAGCCTATACGTTGCCGAGGACTAATAGCTATATAAAAAGTATTATCAAAATCCGTCCAGTAGTTTTTGCTTGAAAGCCGGACAACAGATCGATAGACAAAAATTTGGAAATTAATTTTTTGGCTTGTGTTACTTCTATGAAGACCCCTAGGGATATTTTTTTTAGTTTTTATTTAATGTACAGAATTGAACTCTTCCACAGTTTTACTATATGTATGTATATATAGATATAGATATAGATATAGATAGAAGATAGATAATAATATCTCGGATCATATTCACAAACGGTCAACTTATTATATACACATATGGCGACCAGACAACTACAATATATGTATGTATGTATCTCCTATCGCTGTCGGCAAACTGTTTATTTATCTGTCACTTTATTTGTCAGAGTACTGTTATGGTCTACCACTGGTCTACCATTTCGCACGTCAACGCAGCCGCGATTGTTATCGTATGGACGCGTCACGAATGTTTCCGCGAATAAATACACAAATGGTTACCATACCGGCCTTACATGGAGTAGCACTAAAATTAAATCGTGTAGATAGATAGATAAAAGAAATACGAGTACTATTGTTTACACCGCATGAGAAATTTTATAAGCTGCAATAAAATACACAAGCACACCATAAATGTGAATAATTAAGCGGATTTATCGTTTAAACGCGATTTGGCTCTTTAGACCGATCTTAGAGCAATTTGTAGAACAATATTTTGAAAAAGAAAATTGACATTTTAGGTTTGTAACTCGGAGGATTCTGTAACCTGCATGTTTAACAAGTTTAACATGGCCTAGCGTGTCCATTGAACGCGCTAATCTCAGGTACGACAGGTTCGAATTGAAAAATTATTTTTGTGTTCATTAGTTCATTTATTGAGGAAGGCTATAGGGTATATAACATCACGCTATGACTATTAAGAGTGGAGCAGCAATGACAAATGTTGGCAAAAATGGGGAAATTATTGATTTCCAAGCGGGCGAAGCTGCGGCTGCCAATCCATAATATACTTGTGCTAACCAAATTGGCAACAGTCCGCGGACCCTAGATTTAGTATGGACTGTGC
The DNA here is from genome assembly GCA_018246895.1 of Aspitha aspitha aspitha. Lineage (NCBI taxonomy): Eukaryota > Metazoa > Arthropoda > Insecta > Lepidoptera > Hesperiidae > Aspitha > Aspitha aspitha. Next base: position 28,983 of record DWGJ01000446.1, read on the forward strand.
TCTCTCACGGTAAAGGCAAACGCTTTACAAGCTTTTTATTAACTTTCAATGTATGTATGTATGTTTTTCCGGAGGAGAATCTTGCAACTGAATTTTAGATTAGTTACGTTTAACCGATTGAGCTGAAATTTGGTATACACGCTTATTCTGGATGACAATGCATGGTTAGCTATGTGACGTCATTCTAATTCCAATACGGCGGATAATGCAAGATGGCGGTCTAGTTATTTTTTCTGCATTACCACAATATGGGTATCATGAAAAGGCTTGTTGAAGAGAACACGAAAATTAATAGCACGTCACATTAAATAAAAACTCGTTTTTAAAAAGTATTTTTTAATATTAATTTATTAACAATTAAGCCTAATTTTGTAGGACGTGCGCTGCAAGGAGATAATTGCTTTTGGTGGCCGTGTTACTTACTGATTGTAAGATTCATTTCTCTGTACGAGTATAAGTACTTAGTAGTGTTCGTTCCTTACATTTTCTTTATAAACTAGCTGACACGACAGGCGCGCTGTCCTGTATTCACTATGAATGTTTAATTCGTTTCACTATGAATGATTAATTGATTATAATCAATAAAAAAATTCATTATTGTAATGTTTGTTCAGTTGTTAAGTTAAACGGATTTTTTTCCAACCAAAAGCCTGTACACTTTTATGACAGGTATACGAGTATAATGTAGCAATATTTTACACTACACAGCTCATAAATAGATAAGGGGACATGAATATAATTCGTTAACATTTATTCACAAAAAGTATTTAATGTTTATCTTTTATTTATTCCTTTTTTACCTTTTCCGTGCACGAACTGCTAACAGATCATGACTAATATTATTATTCATGTAAACATCATTTATATTCCCCCAGATGCGACTGGATATTGTGTGACGTAATATTAACATAACCTTGCATAGAATAAAATTTATATTGCAGTGACTACCGTTTTAGAAATCACGTCTGAATCGTAAGCTATGTATCTTCTAGCATTTGATTGTATCTAAGTTTTTATCCGTTAAGCGTTTACACGAGACGTTGCGATATTTTATTCATATTAACTTTTATTAAAGAAAATTTTATTAAAAAGCAAAATTAAAACGGGACATTCGTTGAACCAATCTTCAATCGGCTAATATTTGAACAGTTGTATTGCAAGAAGTTTTCTTTGAGCGTCGACATATGGAAAAGGTATCTGCGCATAATTTTATTACGGCATTGCTATTAAATTTCATGTGTATTTATTGTTAGATTCAGGCGCCGTTGGTCATGTTGTTAATCACGGTCACTTTGGGATCGGTTACCGTGGGTTTGATTCCCATTCAGTACAAATATTTTGGCGATGACAGCGAGCGTTTGCACTAAGTTATCTACAGTAAGTCGCATATTTACATATATGTAGTTACTACACACGTAAATTTGAAATGATTGGCCGCGGTTGCGTTACGCAAAAAGTATTATTCTTTTTATTTTCATCCATTTTTGTTACGTTAATCCTTCCGTTCATAGGTCTCCTATCATAGTGAGGTTAAGTTAGGCCTTAGTTAACCACACTGGCAAAGTGCGAAATGCAAGACTTTAAACAGCCTTAAAC
>DWGJ01000447.1:0-30545 GCA_018246895.1 Aspitha aspitha aspitha
ATTCATTATAAGGTATATACATACACTCAATGAAGGTCATGTTTTAGTCATCGTACTTCGGCTTTGTGCGCCCCTCGTGCTATAGTAGACCGGGAGAAAAAAGCCGGCGAAAAAAAACTCCCAGCACTCTTTTAAGATAACAAATTTGGTTGGTATACCAACAAATACGCATTTAACTCGCACACACGCACACACAGTTGGAAATGCAGCCTCCCACTCATCATTCGTTGTAACGGTGAAGGAAAAATGATCAGGAATCCAACTTACTACAAGTTTGTTATGACAATTTACATTTCTGAATTTTGAATCAGTAAACCTGAAGCATTAGAGCTGAAATGTTTACATATATGTTTTACTTAGTGAAGTTATTCTAAACTCAACATGGCGGCGGCTCCAAGATGGCGAACTAATTTTATTTTGTCCTCCACAACTATTAAGTAGCAACTCTCATTCAGTAACTACTGAACAAGTGGATTAGATTGTGTTCTCAAAATGAAATTGCTATATTCATTAATGGCAGCCGATACTGCTCCTACTGCCACCTGACATGTGCTTTATACTGTATTGTGATACTTATTTCTTTAAACTGATATGATAATAATTAATGATGAAACTGAGTATAAACTGTAATTTTGATGACAATGTAATGTATTTTTCAGTGCAAGAATGAACGCAAACCATTTGTGTGTGAACTGTACATTCGTGCGATCACTGCGGGAATGAATGAATTGGAACGACTTAAATTGAACAAGGAGAAGGTAACTTATTTGTATATCACTTACATAAAAGGCAATAGGTATAGTACATATTATATGGAACTTGCTTTCGATAAGAAATGTTACCTCTTTTTGCAACTTAGGATGTTTTTTTTAGTGAACTATAGTTTTGTTTCAGAATTTCGAGTATCAAACATTTTTAGTGGTTCCTATAATACTTTTGTGTTGTCAAACGCAGAAAAAAATCCATAATTGATTTGAATACCCACAAGCATCGAAATTGAATGTGGATAACTTGCACGTAAACGTTTTTCGTTCGTAGGAAGCGGACGCGCGCTCGACGGAGAAGCTGCTGAGCTCGTGGTTCACGGGGCTGGGCGCGCTGCTGAGCGCAAGCGCGCGCCTCGAGCAGGAGTGCAAGCTGACCGCGTTCTCGCTGCACCCCGCGCGCGACATGTACGAGAGGATCCGCGCCGCGCCGCCGCTGCAGCCTCTGCCAGTCTACAAGGTACCGACTGACATTTTTTTCAAAACCTTTCAGTTAACCCGCCAGGGAATGGCAAAGCTTGCCTGCGTCGGTGGTTCCTACTTCCTACAACCAACCTGGGTCTCTTCAAAACGAGAGTGGATAGATATTTTTTTGGCAAGTGTACTCAAATTCAATTCAAATTCAAATTGTTTTATTCATTATGCAGTATATACATACACTCGTTGAAGGTCACGTTTTAGTCATCGTACCTCGGCTTTGTGCGCCCCTCGGGCTTTAGTAGACCGGGAGAAAAAAGCCGACGAAAAAAAACTTCCAGCACTTTTTTAAATAACAAATTTTGAATAAAGTTAGCCATGTTGCAGTATGGCTACAGTCCGATAAAGAGTACATGTGACAGCCATCGTGTGTGTCAGTATCAGCCTGCTGTCATCTGCTTACAAACTCAGTTCTATAACTATTACATGGTGAATTTAGAGACAACCCGGTGAAATGTTTTATTTAATCCCATGCCTTTTTATCACATAAATAGTCCTTGGTTTCATAATACGCTTTTCTACAGAGGACTTTTGTGACTTTTTACTACATCGTAGGCTGCCTCTTCGTTTACCATGAGGCAAGATAGCTGCCATACGCTTGGCTATATATATTATTTTAAAAAAATGCTGTACACTAGCACTCTGCCAAAGTGTGGATAGACAGTCTTCACACACTTCAGACAACAGTTATGGAGAACTCTACAATGTGCAGGTTTCTTGACTATGTTCTCCGTCACTGGTGAAAAGTTGTTGCTATGCTGGATAGTAATCGGTACATGTCGTATTTTGAACCCAAACATCCAAAGTTTGGTAGTAGGGAGCTTGTAGAGTTTGTCAGTTTTATTTTGATTTTAATTTATTGCTTAGTGACACTACAAATGATTAGGATAATACTAATAATTTAGTGTTAAAAGACATGGTGAGTATTTGGTGATATTGATTGAAAGGAAATCGTTAAACAACATTCAAAATATAAAAAATATTCAACATTTCAGGATTTACAAGAAACAGCAACAGAAACAAATTCAGAGTTTGGTAGTTGGGCAACTGATAGTCGTTCTCAGACCAACTTCGTGAAGACGTCGGAAACTTTGAACTTAAAGAAGACACAGCAGCACTCCCATGTTTTATCCACCGCAGTCCTTTATGAGGGTGAAGCATTAGGACTCAGTCCGGAACTGTGCCAAGATCTTATCGTGCTGCTCTCGGGACCTCGAGTCAAGACACTTTCATTGGATATGGATAAGTAGGTTTCATGTTAACATAAGCTTGTTAAATGCATGTTACTGTTATCATAGTTATAATAATATCTTAGGAGAACTGCAGTCATGGTCCAAACAGTGCGTGTCTTCATGAAGACTCTTCCAACATGACAAGGTTGACACTTTCCGCACTACCCATACATCACCACTTGGCGATTACAATATTGTGATGTATGAGAAGTTATCGTTGATGTTAAATGCAACAAAACGCAGATAACGTTTTGATGATCGATTATATATTTATAATATACAGCAAATCAAATCTATATATATATTATATATAGATATATTAACATAATGATTATGTTTTCCAGGGATGTTTTAATTGAAAATTGCCGATCATACATGGAACGGACTCACGGTGGCACCAAAGCGCTTACCACTGAACTGAAATATCTCAATCTCAAACCGGATTCCTTTCAACACCTGCCGGAAGAAGAGGATGAGGATGAAGGCGATATCTACTATGGTATTGAAAAAGGTCAGTGTATTATCAGTTAAAATATATGGGATATATTTTTTCAGTCTTGGTAATGCATATCCTCATTTATCAATTGTTACTTTGTAATTTACCTCAAAATCCCAATTGTTGGCAATGTTGTAAGTTTTTCATGAAATAATTTTGTATCATTAGGTCTTTGGTACATCCAAGTTACTAAATGAATTTAAACATAATATATTTAAATGGTTTTTTTATGCACGAAATTCATTTCAAAACAGGCTATGAACATCTAGTAGAACTACAAGATCCAGAGGAGATATGGCAAGATGCTTCTTATGATTCAGAAAGAACTGAAACCGCCTATGAAGAAGAAGTTCCCATTAATATACCGAGGAAGAAGAAATTAAGGAGATTCTCGGAAAGTACTGATGAAGAAGAATTAGATCCACTTAGTACACTCGTAATGAAACCTGAATCAAGACCACACAGTCTTGACAGTAGTGCTAGTAAAGAAAGGGCTAACGAACGCAATAGCAATAGAAGTAAAGACAGAAATAAAAAGAATAGACAGAGGAATGAAAGTAGTGCAAGCAGACGGAAAAAGAAACAAAAAGAACAAGAAAGAACAAACTTTGTGACTGAAAGTAATGATCGTTTAACAGTTAATGGTGACAAGTCGCAACATAAACCAATAAAGGAAAGGAAAAAGAGAGACACAAAGGACAAGAAAAAGGATTTGCTGAAAAAACCTGCGGTGGCCAGTGCTTTGTCTCGGCTTGTTGGAAAAAAGGTCATCAGGGTGAATACTCCGAATACGCAAGAGCAAATACCACCGAAACGAAAACAGGACACTGATTTGGATAATCAAATATGTATTACCGACAGTGATTACGATAGCCAAGGAAAGTCGTCCATAGCATCAATACACACAGATTGTAACGACCCTGAGGTCGTATTCGATGGACTTTTCTGCATGGATGAAATAAAATCACAGAAACATTGCACAGCGAAGGTCACTGACAAAACAAACGGAACGGAACTACATTTTTCAAATAGAGAAGATGTAACAACCGGTATTTTGAAAGTCTCTCCCAATATAAAAATCGCTAATGCATCTTATATGAATAGATATGCAAAAACGAACGAACTCATTAGGTCATCATCTGCCACCCCCGCTTTAGTGAGACATAATGATGTCTTACACTCAGGTCCCCAGTATGTTTCAAATTTGAGCCAGAATAAAGTGAAATTAGATATAAAACGGCTATTAGAATTTAGAAAGCAAAAAAGCGCCACCGATCTACTGACCGAACCTAATTCAGAACAGTGTTATCCTGAGAGAGTTGTGGACAAAAATATTGAATTTACCAACAGAATGGAAAACGGACCTCAATTTCATTCTGCATGCCCGAAGGCTGCATCTGTACCCGATATTCCAAAAGTTTTTATAAATAAACAACAGAGCGCGCAACTAAATGTCTTAAAAAATGAAATCAATAATTATTTCTGTAATAAGAAGAATAACCATGCAAAAGAATTAAACCTTTTGAAAACTGAATCTGCCAAATCGGCCATGCAACTAAATAACGAAGTATCAAAAACAAAATTGGTTAACACATGCAGTTCTGTAAATACACAATGGTATAAAGGAGAGCCGCAAGTTTTCAACACATTTCATCAGAATCAACCTGGGAAGGTGTTTGGTAATGTCACATCAAAGTGTGCTTACCAATCTAATGCTAATAACATCAAGCAAAATATTCCCAAACAAAATGTGACAAGTAGAGAAAGCAATTTCGACAATTTTTTAAAGGAATTGCAGCGATCAATAAATGCGGGCGTGAGCAAAGATGACGATAGCGTAAATGGGTTAGTGTCTGATAGTGACTTACCTTCCTCTTACACTCAATCAAACTATTGTGCCAAAGTAAAACCACAAAAGAAAGCAGAAAATGCGCCCAATACATTTGCTCGCCTTAACTATATGCATAAGAACAAACAAGGTGAAAATATGGCGAAACAATACAATGATGAAATGCCTCAAATTAAATATCACAAGTTTGCTCAACCGGAATTTGGTGAAAACAAAACTGTGAATTATCTCAACGACACCCGACTGTCTTTCGATGGCATTAATATAAGAAAAGTAGAAAAGACACCTCAACAAAAGATTAAAGTTACGAATGATTGTTTACCTTTTACAAACGTAGTAAACGCTAATCAAAGTGTTATAAAGAATACTTGCACCACGGAAGACAAACTGCTTAATAGATCAACTTCGATACCTACGCCTACAAACTTTTCAATACCAAGAACCACTAAGTTAACAGATGATGATCAACAACAACTTCGACTTTTATTACGGCAGCAAGGTAGATTGAATGTTACAAAACCTCAAGCTAAACCTGAAGTAGTCATCAGTAAAGTATCCAATACTACACAGATCCAGAGTTGCGAACGTGTGGATCCGCGCGTTAGTTCACAATCGGTTTGTCAACGATTTCCTGATAACGTAGATAAATGTCTGGAACGTTCTCAAGGGTTACTTGGATTGCCAGTTCAATCTAATCATAATGTCAAAGATATTGACAACATTGTCACAATTCAACCCAAGTTGTCGACTACCATAAAGACAACGGAAAATTCTACAAAAGCTAATAAGCGGCACAAAACAATACCAGGAATAATGAAAGAATCTAAAACTAACCCTAAGGTCGTAGTTAAAAGTAACAATGAACCTCAAGATTGGGAAAGCGTTTTGAATGCACTTTTAGCTCATAAAACGCCAAGTCGTGGATTGAACGCAATTGATGTGACACTCCAGAACGAATATTACCAAAAACAATCTACCAGTGTCAGTTCATGCGAAAAAATTCCTAAATCTGATGCAAATTATAAAGCGAATTCCAATGTTCCTGTTGCTTCTGATATAAATAGGAAAAAAGATAGAAATTTTACGGGTGATTCACTTATTAAATCGAATGTGATTAAACAAAAATCAAGGAGTACGTCCATGGAAAATCATTGTTCTTCAGTATCGAATAATAGATCTTCAAAAAACATTTTGGCTACAACCAGGAAAGCCACATCTGTTATAAACAATCCATTACATATAGAACCTATCGATCATTGTTTGCCAAAAAGGTCAAATCCAACTGTTATTGTGAAAAGACAGGGTAAAGTTACAGAATCACAGATACATTTAGGGGCTTCAAAGAAAGAATTAAACTGTGGTGTAATCCAAACGCACTTAGATCCTTCAAATATACCCTACTCTGATTATGACCTATTAGAAGAATTAATGGACGATGACCTGCGTCAGGAAATTGGCGAATTGTCTTCTGATGAAGAAAGCTTTTCCTCCTCTACTGTTATGCCAAAAGCAAGTAAATTTAAAAATGATACTAGCAAACAAACAGAAGGATCACATACTTCCGATTCATTGCGTGTGTTAAATAAGTCGAACAAACAAACAATGTTCCAATTGACTACAAAGACGATCGATCCTCCCGAGACATCCACCCCGAAGAATTTAGGGAATACAAATGTTATAATAAATAAACCTCTACATCCTTCTATGTACGTATATGATCACAGAAAAAGTCAAGTGAGAATGCAGCAAACGACGACGCCCAACATAGTTAATCCTATTTCGAAACCTGTCATATCTAATGTTACTCAGCCCAATGAAAGACAACAGTTTGTTAATAATAATTTTATACCTAAACAAACGCAATTTCTAGTCCCGGATTCATCGAAAGTGTCTAGCAATATTGAGTTGCCTAGTTGTGTCCAGCAAGGTAATATAAGAAATTCGAACATTGTTAACAAATTACGACCAACGACGACCACAAATCATAACAATGGAAACGTTTACACTGCAGTTAAACAACAACCTGTACAAAATGTGGTTCTGATAAGTCCTGAAATTGTCTACGAAACATATCCTACAGTGAGAGTTCATAAGATTTCAGAAAGTATGAACCCCAATATTTATAATTTACATTCAAACACATACGTGGCTGTTAACACTGTGCCTAATTTATCAGTTTATGGTACTCAATTTGTTGCTCCTACTGTCAATTCGGTGATTATTGGTAACCCTATTGCTGTTCCAATAGGTCAGAATGTTACACCACCAACTCTTAGTTCTTGTAATAATATCTCTTACAATAACGCATCGCAGCATATCACAACTGATGTCAATAATATGCAGCCAAGAATTAGTTGCAGCACTATAAAAGATAGTCACCAAGATAAGAGCTTTGGCCACACTGAAATTGAGAATCCGATAAATAACACTCATTTAAATTTCTTAAATGAACAGCACATCACCCAAGAAAATGTTGCTAGTCATAACCCTACAGTTGATGTTAACAGTAAAAACACTAAAATGTATCCTGCTAATAATAATTCGGAACTAAAAATGATATCGAAAGTACGAGAAAAACATTTGATAACATCTGAGAAATCTGATTCGAACCCAGTCGAATCTGAAAAAGATACCAATAAAGGTTTACCAGAAACAGTAGAAGAAAGAATAAAGAAGAAAAGGCTAGCAATATTGAAAAGGAATATACATATTTTTAATCTCAACAAACCTATTCCTCTGACTTATGCTCCTATAAGCGCACTTAAAGCTGTCGCGTCTAATAAAGAAATAGATAGGGAAAAAGGAAATGTAGAACCAAAGTGTTATAAGAAACAGCAAACACTAAATTCTGTGCCGGTCAAATCACTTGTAAAAACAAATCAAGTATTAGAAGATGCTAGGAAGGGAGTATTTAACAAAAACAGCGACATTTTTGACTTAGACAAGCAGGATGAAGCCACAAATGCTTTAAGAGAATACGACAAAACCTTTATTTCTAAGGAAAAACGCGTAATATCAAGTTCTTCTAATAAGCAAATACTTAACATGCGCTTAACGCTTCAAGGTCGCAAATGCAATAATAAAATTGATCAACAAGAAAATAATACAACGAATTCTGCTTCGGTTTCACGAGGATCACGAGATAACAGCAAAACTGATACAATTGATTCTAATTTTAAACCGGGATCATCTATATCCCAATGTGATTCAGTCGACCAAAAAATGGATAAGGAAATATGCAATGAAATGGGGAATAGTGATGTTATACAGACATTACTTGCATACGGTTCAAAGGAAAGTAACAAGTATGATATATCTGAGCCTACAGCGATATATACATTGAGATCATCTAAAAAGCCAGTTAATAAAACACTGATGTCATCACAAAATCAGAAGTCGGGTAATGAAATCGTTATTGGGCAAGAAAAGGATAGTGCCCTTAAAGTGATAACAGGTGATTTAAAAGAAAATAGTAAAAGCTTTGCGACTGATTGTATGCGTACTACATTACGATCAACTAATAAGCTTGTCAGTAACTCTTTGCTACAACTGCATAGTCCAAAGCAAGATAAAAAATGTGGTAATAAAGAAGAAAAAAAATTGATGTCCGATACAGATAGTTGCAAAAGCTATAGAAATGATTCTAACCGTATCATGCTAAGGTCAGCAAATAAACCAATCAATAACTCTCGTTTAACATTAGAAGAAAAACACGATGGTAGAATTCTAAAACAAAAAGAAAGTGACATTATTTTTCAAACAGATAGTACAAAAGAGAATTACGTAGTTGATGAAACTAAGGGTATTCATACCACGATATCATCATTTGAAACGGTTGATGATATTTCTCTGTCACGTCTGCAAAGTCTAAAACCTACAAAAAAACTTATTAAATCAAGAGCTGGACTTAAAGTGACGAATATAAAGAATCGTCGCAGGAAAAATCGACCTAGGTCAACTATACCTCGAAAAAATCGGAAAAAACGTAAAATGTATGACGATAAACAAAATATTGGAACATCAGAAGTAATTGATAATACTAGCCTGATTGAGCCAACAATGATTGTAACTGACTCAAAACTTAACCTTGATATAGAAGAACAACTAACAGGATCAATTATACTCAAGCATGATTCTCCAATAATTGAGACAGAAAAACCCTGCAGAAGTAAGGATGCTATAAATAAAAATGTTGTTAAAATCAGTACAATAGAAAAAAGAATGGTTCCCCAATGTGTAAACTCTGCAGCTTATGGCACTAATCAGTATAGTATCTTAAATAATATAAAAACATTATATACTTTTTTGTACCGCAGTAAAGTCGATAAAAAAGCTAAAGATTTCTCAAAGGGATATATAAATCTAAGACCGATGTTAGAATACGAATTAAATAATATCAAATCGGATGTACTCAATTTAACTCCTATTAACACCACAACACAAAATGCAAATTTGATTGCTCATGGGAATTCTGATCACGGTGAAATAATTGAAAAGCCTTTAAGACTCGATGTAACTAATGAAGTCCAATATAAGGATCAAGTGATAATTATAAATAATGATACTGACCCAAACGTCAGCAAACATAGTGAAAGTCAGACCCTTAAAGATATGTCAACACAAAGTAAAGAAATGGAAATTACTAAAAAATGTAGTGAAAGTGTAATAAGAAGCCATACTCAAGAAATGCCAAAAAAATCCGAGAGAATACCGCAACAGCCAACACTAAATCAAAAAGAATTAATTAATTCTTTTAAAGATGATATAATCATTAAAGAATTACCGAGTGACGATCCCTTAAAACGGTGCATTAGTATTAAAATAGCGAAGGGTAACTCTTTTAAAGCTACTGTATCGGGAAAACTGCATATTGACATTGACTCACTATTTAATGATCCGGCAATAAGATCAGTGCTTATGAACAATATACCGAATAAGTCAAGATGCCTCTTAAACATCCAACGAGTAGGTTCGACTATTGGAAATAACATAAAAACACAGATTGTCTACCCGCCGCCACCGCCCCCAAAGAATTTTGAAACTATAAATTTAATTAGTGACGACGAGGAAGATTCTGAACCACAAATATTAAGTACTGATTTCGGAAAATATAAGATACGACACCTAAAAGACGATAACTTCAATAAACATCAAAAAAGATTCTCCCAAAAGTGTTCTGTGGTCTTACAAAGATGTAAAGTACATTCAAAAGCATTATCTACAGTACCAGAAGAAAATTCTCATGTGAAACATACTTTTACAACTTATACACCTACGACTGATGAACTTTTAATTAAAGAGAATAACATGCATCAATTAAATATGATGTCTAAGGATAAAAGTTTACCTATTATTGAAATTGATGACTCTTCGAATGACTCCATGAATATCGATCATAAGCAGTTTGAAGAACATAATCAAATATTAAAGGTGCAAAAAAATATTGCCATGGATATTAAAGATTTAAATCCAACATCACAAGATTTATGTACACAAATTGCTGATAATGACCCAAATCAAAAATTATTTACAAATCATCAAGATAAAGAAGCATTGACAGACCTTTGCAAGAAATTACCTAGTAATAATTCAATGGACGTGGACATGGGAAACAACCAATGTGTTGATTTGAACAATAGTGAAGGTGAGGTACTATTGAAAGAATATAGTGCTGATAATTCTAAGAGCGAACCTTTGGACTTCGTGAAAGATCCTGAAGATTCTATGAGTTCCGGAAGAGAAACAATAGATGCACCCGTAGACTTATGTGATATTGTTAAAAGCTCTCTTTGTCAAGTCAGTGTAAATCGAGCAATGCATGACAGTGAGGATTTTCATGTATCACCGTTAAAAGCTACATGTCAAGTTGTCAAAGACTGTCAACTTAAAATAGTAAAGTGTGATGAGTTAGTCAAATGGTACCAAATTTTAAAAGAGAAACAGTGCTATGTCCATATGGAAAGATGTGACAGGATATTACAAACCGAAATTGCCAAAGAAGTTTCAGAAATTGCACCGGAAATTGTCAGTAAGCAATTAAACAAGTCAGAAGAACAAACAGTTAATAATAAAAAGTCTGTTTTGGATTTAGAATACGGAGAATCCCAATGCACTCTGAAACGTAGTGATTCCTTCTCAATTCTAAATGATTTCAATCTCTATGACCAATATGAAAACTCTTTGAAGACAAACAAGTCTAGAGTTTGCATGAATTATGAAGATACTTCAAATTGTTGCTCAGATTGGCTCATGACAAAATTTGAATTCCGCAATTTGACAAGACGAACAGATCATAACCAGGTTATTATAGTACCTGATGATATTTCGACTGACTGTGATAGTGAGCACGAAAGCAGTTTTAACGAGATAGATTCTGATGGACACAATACTGGATTATCAAATACAACCACAATTTACGAGGTGCCTAGTCTTCTTAACTTGTCTATGAAATTACTGGAAAAGTATCCTGTCCTAGAATATTTAAAATACGATAAAATAGAAACATCAACAACGTTAAATGGTTCCTTAAATAGTCTTAAAAGAAAAAAATGTGCAAAAAATGATTTCAACAAAAGAAAAATATTGAAATTGGACAATGGGAATAATAATAGTAATGGCGATTGTATTCCTATTTCGGTCGTAGATATTGATACCACTACCGCACAGATCTACGATAATAATGATACTATTGCAACATCTAAATGTGATGTCAACAAGCTAACTCCTGATTTCAAAGATCAGAAAAATATGAGAATTAATGAAAATTTACCAACAGGAGATAATAATTTCGATTTATCATGTGAGGATGAAAAAACTGAAAATCATGATTTCGATAAAATATCTGTTTTAAATTCGGACTTACAAAGTGGAATTTTAAATGCTCAACAATGTGATATAAATAATTTTAATGATAATAAAAAACTTGAATTGAACTGTGAAAATAATGATAAACTTAAGGTTGAAAATACAACTTCCGTTGTGTTAGCCAATATTTCTGACGAAATAAATAACCGTAAAGAAAAGGATGATTTACTGAAATACTCTGGAATATGTCCGGATACTGAGAATGATCTTCATGATCTTTTAGGTAGTAATGAAACCTTGACTATAACAGAAAATATTGTACGATGCCAAAGTCTAGAAGAACATGTAAATTATGAAGCAGAAAATGGTATTAACAAAAATACAAATGTTGGTGATATAGATTACCAAATTTCCAGTGATTTGAATGACACTAATAACTCAATTTTAACACAGAGTAACTGCACGACCAATGTTGAGAAATTCACTACCAATTTCAACAAACAAAAAAACAAAATATGTTATGATACGAAAGAACAAAACATCCTCGAAAATGATTTGAATAGAAATAGTACAGTGGACTCACTTGAAAATAAAATTGAAAATAATATTACAGATATATTAAGTTATGATAAGAAAGAAGATCATATTGAGGAAAAATTAGACGAAATCCACACTCCTAAAAATATCACACTCGTGTATGGGGGAGAATCGAAAGTTATATTACAAGGTTCAATTATACAAGACGCAGTAGTCGGTACTTGTTACGTATTCCCAGTAATAAATTCAAATGCGCTGAGTTCTATAATTGATGATGATGATCACCTCGAGGATGAGCTTAAAGATAATATCTATTACAACGGGGAACAAATATTGGTACAAAAAGCATGTAGTAACAGAATTGAAGATGCAGATCTTATTGTTACTAAACCGAAAGCTACATATTCAAAGACTAATTTAAGAGAGAATGACTTTTCAAAACATCAAGGTGTTGGGACAGGATTTTCGACTAAAATATCCAGAAAAACTTTAAAGCGAAAAGTTGAACCTATGGATAGTAAAATAAAACTAAAAAAGTATCGGAAGAGTAAAAATATTGATTACCCTAAAATAACTGTAGCTGCTATGTTTGATTGTGCGTACAGTAAGGAATTTAAAATACTCTCTAATTATTGCAGTTCTATAAAATTTTCATATACAAAAGACTATCATTTAGTACAGATAGAAGATGTACATACATTGTTAGAAGATTGGCCTATAAAAGATTTCCATTTACCTTCAGTAACACTAACGGACGTTGATAGCAACCTTTTCGTTGATAAAGTCCATAAAAATGTACTTTCCGATCCGACAAAAGAATCATTAGCCGAGGAAATATCTGCCATTTATGAAGAAAAAGAAACGTTTTCCGATGAAATTAACGAAACTAATTTCAGTATGGGTTTTGGTGAGAAGTCCGGCAGAGTCAATCAAAATTTGAAAGATGAAGAAAGAGAAACTAAAAAATTTTCGGCTGTGACTCTGTCGGACGTAAAACATTTTCAGCCGTTATCGCTGTCCATAGATATTAACAAAACAATTCAGGATACATTAGCGTCTCGAACAGATCAATTTGAAAAGTTAGATAAATGTTTTTCATACATCAAACTTCGAGATAAAGTACGGTCATATTTTAGAGAAACTGCAGCAAGAATTAATTACAGTTTTCCTGACAATAGTATTAAAGACGATAAAGTAAAACCAGAATCTTATGACTTCCACAACAATACTCCGAATTTGCTTACTAAACTTTGTATACCAGATTTTTTTGAACCTCCGTTTATAGAAAATGTTGTTCAAGTTGTTCAAGTAGGACAGTTGCCTGTTAGTGCTGCCGCTCAAAATCCTGTGACATGCGACCCGCGAGTTACGCAAGTTAATGACGCTACCCTTCCGCAATGTTCCGTAGAAAATGGTTTGCTTGACGACATGCAATCTACTATTAAGACTGAATACACAGAATTAACAACGGCAGATATTACATTGCCTTTGATGCCAGACTATGATCAACATCATACGCATATTTCGGAGTCTCCTCCGCAAGTACCCAATTTACCACCTTGTAATGATGATATAACGATAGAAACGGAGGTTAAAATAGAAGTTTTGGATGAAGTACCTGAAAACATGGACGAACAAAACTGTTACGATGATAACAAGGAACTTCCGTCTTTTTCTAATGGTCAAATGACCAATAGTGAATATTCGTTTGAAGGCAATGATGTTACAGAACCTATTAAAACAGAGCCTGATCTGGAAATATTATTGGAACCATCAGACAATAGTTTAGATGATAACCAAATTCCCGAGTCCCATCAATCCCAGGAACAAGACCAGATAAATGGAACTCTTGAAAAACCTGATCAACTTGCTCATGCCATGAATGCAGCTGGCATAACAACTTTTCAAGACCGAATGTCCGATACAGCTATGGATTTGTCAAATACACTTTCCCGTAATACTTCTGCAGATACGGACGAAAATAACTATGAAAGATCAGCTATTACTGCTATGTCACTTCAACATGCGTTATCACAGGTTTTGCCGTCAGCTTCGAATCAGACAAGTGAGACAGAACACCATCCGCAAGTGTCAGTTGCTTCTCAAATATTACATATTGTCCATGGTAAAAATAATACATTAAATCATTCCGGTTTAGCTGAAAATACGCAACAATCAGCTATAAACACGAACCCGACTCCAGTCTTGCATATTGTTCAAAATAAGTGTGGTCCCATAAGTTCTAGTTCTAATAGTTCACCAGTACACAACTCCAATTCGTATAGTGGCTTATCATTAGTCGACACAGGCTTATCGCAAGGAGGTAATCAACTTTTACACATAGTTAATACCGGTAATCAAAAATCGAATAATGCGACTCAGTTACTTAAAAGAGTTAACCTTTTGACCAATCTTACTAATGCACAAGGATCCAATGAACAAAAAATGGTCCAATTTGTATGTAAATCTGCTGACGCTAAAGCACTTCAATTAAATAGTCACCAAAGAAGCATGGTTTTACGATTACATCCAATTGAATCACCGCAGTCGGCATCGTCAAAACCAGAATGTCAAGACATGGCTACTAATAGAGAGAGTCCTGTGAAAGAACCTGTTCCACCTGCTTTACCAGAAATAAAGTCTCGCTCAGTATATGAAGAAAATTATGCTAAGTTTATTCAAAATTGTAATAAACAACACAATATGGAGCAATCCACAAGTCTTCCTAAGTTCAACCAAGCATTTGGTAAGCCGGTATTTCAAGAAGATCAAAAATCTAATGTTATTAATGGAAGTAATGATCACTTAACGCATATGAACACCAATTTAGAAAACAATGATTGTCACTCTACAGAGCATTCGTTACATATTGGCAGCCCACCTTTACTAGTGCGAAAACCTTCCAATCAAACATCGCAAATGCAACAAAACCTCGTTCAACAAATAAAACAAGCCATTACACCTATGAATATTCAAACTATGCATGGGGGTGTTATATATACGCGCCAAATCCCTGTCAATATAGGTGGTGGTCAAACTATAAATTTAATAACTGTACCCAGTACAGAACGAGTGGATGATACTGTACAAAAACAAAAGTCTGATGTTAAATTTGGTAATCGTGGAGAATTAGAACAGTCGATTATAAAAATAGTCCCACAAAATCCAGTATGTCCAAACACTGAAATTTCAACGGACGAAAATAATTCCGGCGGAGTATTGACTGAAAACGCTCTAAACTCACAACCTCCGCCAATGTTGACCCAGATGCGCATAAAATTGCCAATGCTAAGTAAAAATACGCAAATGGTCTCTGGAACTAGGGTTGTACGACCGTCGTTTTTCCAAATACAAAGAAATGTCATAGGTGGTGCGAATCAACCTGTATATCAACAATTGGTTCTTACTGCTGCTCCAACAATTGGACAACATTCAATTAGAATTCCTCAGACACAAACAAGTCGAGATATGAAACCTGACACCGAAAGTCAGACTTCACCCGAATCACAAATGAGCTCGTCAACTCTAGAGCAACTTCGAGAGTTCGACATGGTACTAGAACAAGTAAAAGAAAGGAGCACAGTCCAACCTAATGGCACACCCGTTCATGATGTTATAAAACCACAAACTTCTACTGACACTGCTGACAATCCATCCAGTTCTACAACATCAGAGACAACGCAACAAGTGTTCTATTCTATTGGAAATAATAATCAGTTGAATGTAGCATATATAAACAGGAAATCAACTGTTGTATCAACGCCGGCAACAACGTCGTTTGTACGATCTCCAGAATCATCAAGTAATGTAGATTCAACACCTTCTTCTTCACAGATGTCAGTATCGCATGTACCACACACTGTCACTTCTGAAACAACAAACGAAAATCCTGCTCAAAATCATCCTAAACCAAATAAAACGAGTTCAAAATCTAAATCTAGACCAAAGTCTCATCATCCTCCGTTTAAAGTTAATCCTGTTCCACCAAAACCTTCTAATCAAAAGCCGATGGAAGATGAACAAACAACACAAAGAATACTCTATATATTAGCAGAATATAAGGAACAAGTAGAAAATTCGCCGGATAAGGATAAACCGGCACCTCGTAGGAGAACTAATTTACAGGCAACCCCTTCAGGTGGATCAAAGCGGAAGAAAAGCAGTTCTCGCCGCAATGGACGAGATTCTAGTCCCATAGATGATAATGGTCGAACGATGGGGTCTGAAGATAGCAGTTGTGGTACATCTCAAGGAGATTGTAATGAAAATTGCCTTGATACAACTTCTCCCCAAGGCAGCCCTCGAAAAGTAGCAAAAAAATTGTCTTTTGATCACGACTCCGCTGCAACACAACATCGACCACCACCGCAGAGAAATTTATTGGTTACTGATGGCCCAACTATTGCCGTTACTCGAGCAGCTCCTGGTAAACCGGCAACGGCCGTACTCATGCCAGCCAATTACATCCTTCCCGTATCGATGGTTAAAAACGGTCAACAAATTGCTATTGTAACTAATCGTGGTCCAAAAATATTAACAGTGGGTGGTGGCGAACCTGGAGCGACGAATGCTCTTTTGTTACAACGTCTGATCGGTCCGGCTGGCTTGAAACCCATGTTAGCTCGCCCGGGAGTCCGTCATGTTCGATTACCAGCTGCAGCGCTTCAAAATTTACAAGCGTTTAATTTAAATTCAGCTGCTAATACGCAAACACCCGATAATGAAGGATCCTCGACACCGGCAACCTCACCGCCCGAGATGACCGATCCGAAGGCCCCGCAATCTCCGTGGAATGTTCAGGAACAAGAAGAAGTTAAGCCTGAACAAGATTCTAGTACAGAAGGGCCAGAAAGCTCTGTTTCTGAAGATCCAGAACCAGAACTCTGGAGTGTCCCTCAAGATTACTCATATGAAGAAACCGTACGAACCGAGATGGATCGAACAGTACTTGTAAGTGATATTTTTATATTATAATGTTCAATGACCGTAATACCTCTGTTTGTGGTTTGTCTAAGAATTTTTTTACGTTTCTCTAATTAAAATTCTATGTTCCAAAAAAGGAGTACTGAATAATTTAATTTACGAAATTTTTTATAGTACCAAAAAAAAATGAGTACAGGATTTGTGTGTAACACATTTTGCAACTTCAGGATGCGATCCCAGATCGATACAGTCCCGATATGGAGGCGCAAGGGATATTTGATAAGATGTTCGACGTTGAATCGAAAAAAGATTACATTGTCGAGTCTCAAGACGATTCGCCGCATTGCCCATACGATATTGACGCGTCAGATTGCGACGATAAGGCTTACCATCAGGTGATCATATCGTAGAAATGACGCTGTCCCCTCAAATTTAGAACGCCTCTTATGTAGACCCGCACGCCTCGATTTATTTTATCCGCTTTCTCCTCGTTCTCGTGTTGGTCTGCCAGTAATACAATTGAAAAGATGCGACATTGCCACCCATAAGTTTTTCACGGATAGTGGCAACATTTTTCAGCAAATATTCCTTATTTAAATTCCATAAAATATTAACACACGAATTGCAATTGTGACTCGGTGTTCCAGTTTGTTTATTTCAAGATTATCCAAATCAAACTTTAATAAACAATTGCATTAGATAATATAACTTTACGAACGAACCACCCATTTCTTACTAAACATTCAATAGTAATGTCGCTTCTACATAATATGGCACCTCCACCGGTAACGAAGAAAACAAATTGTGTATTCTTATAGTCAATGTTTCGTCCCGTCGTAAATTAGTGTCTGTTTTATAATATAATTTCTCATATTCTGACTTGTTGCGTTACGTTTCTGGGTTATTTCGAGTTTTGTTAAAAAAAAAAAGATTTTTTTCGATTTCATTAGTTACAACTTTCTGTCAAGTGATTCTTTAATTTTGCATGTATAACGGAACGATTTCAGTTAACTTTCAATATTCGTCTCGAATACAAGACTGCATCGTTCAGCATGTACATCATTAAACTTCATTTTATTCTGGTTCTCTCTTCATTAGTCTTTAAGTACAAGATAATGTATAAAAGCGAATAATGTAATGCTGAATAAAATGTCAATAAATATCAATTAATACACATTAAACATGTTGCTTCCCAATAATTTTAATTTTAACCGGTGTTAGCTTGTCCTCGTACATATTTTCTTCAGTTTAAAGGCTTAATGGGAAATCGAAGCTTTCTGCTTGTTAATTATAAAATTTATATTATCGTTGTTTATGGAAAAATGAAATTATATCAGTTTGTCATTGTGCAGTAGGTTACAGGAACGGAATGTAAGTGAAATGTTATCAATATGAATAATGTATGAAGTACTCGAGACATTAGGCTAAATATTGTCACTGTTTGTGTTGTTCGTCTGTTGAATTTTTGGCTTTGCAATTTTAACTAAGCATCTTTAAATACATTTCTTACAATATTGTTCTATAACTGTAATATGACATTATTTTATATGTCATTGTAGTCTGAATTCTATATAAAAGTTGTAAGTTTTTTTTAATTATAAAAAATTACGAGATCTTTAGTGTACGAACGTTCATAATTGTACTGTAATATTGAAGTTTTCTTTTACAAATTCCTATGAACCTGTCCCGACTTCGCACGGATGCAATTGAAATTGAATTAAGTTGGATAACTTTTTTGTAGATAATCATGTGTTCTACAAAGTCGTAGTTAATTATTTCGTTTTATCATCAACAGTTTTAACAGCACACGTGATAAGGAATATTACGGATCTTTTATTTACACTTAGGGTTAGATTATTGAGGTTTTTGTAGTGATTTGACACTCGGTCATAACTCATAACGTCGCATTCAAGTGGCGAAGTAATTTTTAAAATCGGGTTAAGTAATTTCGATATAAAAATTGACTCGCAAACATTACCCCTTTATAATATTAGTAAGGTATTAAAAGCTCGACCAACTAAATGTATCGGATACACACTGGTATCAACGATTGTGATCGATAACTGGTAGCCATAGATACCGAGATGTTAAGGATAAAAGTCATGAAATAAACTGTTTTTTCAAGCTTTCTTATATTTTCATCACATAAGGGTATACTTTTCTTTTTATTTTTAATGATGATGAGAAATCATTAATGGAATCGATTGGTATTGGGAGCGACGAACAGATAAATTAGAAGACTAACATGATAGCAAGAGTGTTGTCTTTAATATCAAAAGAAATAGGTCATACAAGTAGAGGAAAAGAGAAATCCACATTTTTTTATGCTACACTTGCCTACTAGTGGCAATGTTATTCAGAAACTTAAATAGGACAGTCAAGAGTCATGGCAACGTTCGAGAAAAGATTGCATACTGGGTGAACTGACCTGAGCTTATAATGTATTTAGGTGGTGCAAAGCAAGGAGGAGGTAACTAGTCGACACAGATTCATATGTGCGGCACATAAGCAAAAATTGGCCCTTATGGAACGTGATTTGATATTACAGGTGGGTTTTTAATTGTTCATGTCAGGATTGGAATCTCCCGCTTGCGTTAGACCGAATAAATATTCGAGTACTCGTCGCATTATTGTAGTTATTGTAGTTATATAAGCCACGCATGCAAGATAAAATAATTTTCTAATTTCATAGATCCTCAAGAACTCTTTAATTATATATTTATGAATCACTATTACATTTGTGACATTCTGTCTCCCTCCGAGAGCATTTCTTCTGTCCGATACCTCTAGTAATAACCATTTACCGTCCTCGGAATTTTGAATTTTTCCACATTCAATTTTACCAAAATCGGTCCAAAGGTTTAGCCGTAAAATTCAATAGGCAGTGATTATTTCCCATTCACAACTTTAGTGCGGTTGGAATTCATCGTTAGTGGCATTTTCACTTTATTGATATATAGCGTACTAGGAGATAATATTTCAAAAAGATTTGGATAGATACCGTCTAAGGTTATTTAGCGTATTGAAAGGCATTACGTATTTACTTAGTCTGAAGGAGTACATTACATCAATATACACAGAACACAACGAAATTTAAACGTTGTTATGTAAATATTTTCTAACAAACTAGTATTTTCATTGTAAGTGGTTTCAATTACATTATAAATAATAAAAATGCGAACTTCAGTACAAGACTTACCTACACATTTCCCAAAATGTGAATGAAAATTTTATCCCAGTTCATTATTTAACTTAACGTCTCGTGATAGTCAGTAATTTAAAATGAAAATTGTTGATGTTATTTTGTTTTGAAGTTTTCTTCTCGAAAGCAAAGGTAATTATCACTATTAACTGCTACGATTTTCCAAGATCAAATCTCAAAATCATCACGGATGTGATTTTTGAATGATGAGACTTGATTTTGTGTTAAATTGCATAAAATAAAGTTATACGTAGATACGAAATTTTTTTAAACTAAAGATGACTATAAAAATATAATGTTGAAATGATTTGAGAATAGAAAATGAAATAAATCTTACAAGATAAATGAAATAATATACTAATCAACGTAAATGATTCGATGGTGTAAAAACAAAAGTTAAACTTCGCCTCAATTGCTTCTTCAGAAGTCGCTCTCGGAGGAGTGCGAGGACCTGGGCGTGGATTCGCCTTCGACGTCAGATCTATTCCCTGAAGCGGAGCTACTATTCTCCTCGTCGCCGGCACACGAACCTCACCAACACAACCATACTCGTGAGTATTATATACGTGTTATGAGTATTTTAAAGATGAAGAGTACAAGCGCTGATGCTAATCATCATCAGTCATTTTTCATACAGGGTGTATGGCATCGGCGTAAACTGAGACAGAATTTGAGCGTTGGTTAGCAGACCGCATCTAACTAATATTTCTATAACTAAACGTAACTTTACATACAGAAAATAAATAAGTGTGCCAATCGCTCAAAAATTCGTCACGGGTGGGAATAAAACCGCTCCAACCCCAGCTCAACAAACACGATTACGAACTCTTCGATCTACTGACTAAGAGACCGGGTTCCTGACTTCTTGATTTCTATCTGACGTCATAGGTGATTAAACAACTATTGTGTTACAGCCCAGCCGGTCGTATCTAACGACGTGCCGAAGCCAGAAATGGACGTGGAAGTGGCATGCGAACAGATAATTACTCAGGAGGAGACTCAGAATGAGGACGAAAAGCCGGCGGAGGCGATCGATCTTGGGCTCGAGGACGTGGGCTTTGTTACCGTCAGCGAGGACGGCATGCGAGCGACCATCTCATTGGACCACGAGGAGTTCGTGCGGTCCCACCCAAATACCACCTTCCATAAGGAACCCACTGACGACGGTGAGGTAAGGAAATTTTATTGACAAATCCATATTTACACAAGGGCTACGTGACTGATTGACAAAAATACAAACGCACAGTTGAAACAGCTGGCTGTGGAATACTGAAATGTTGAACGTATGTTATATTGAGTGAGAGTATTTACAAGGGAATTTTCCAAATATCACCCCTAAGGCAATAAATTTATAGAAAGTACCTAAATATGGGCAGAAAGATTACAAGAAAATGTCTCGGTTGAGAAGATGACACTTGAAGTTTTTTAGATTCTTGGTTAAAAAATATAAATGAATTCATTTTCTTTATGAAACTTCAATCCTTTCAGAAATAAATCTCACTACTATATATTCTTTAACCTCTATTTATTGTACCTTTTATGGTTATTATGTTATTAAGCTATGGGGAAATAAAATCTTTTTTTCAATTTCATTATTTAACTTCATTAGGATTAATAGCAATGTAGAATAACGCTTATAAGTCTGATTGTAGCCGAAGTAATTGAACCGTAATTTCACCTGTTACAGATTCAAGCAGTAACAATAGATGACCTGAAGGCTCGGCACATAACGTCATCAATATTCCATCCGGGCAGAGCGCCCGCGACTGTGTTAGTGTCGTCACCGCAGACCACAGTTATATCGCAAGCAACGCCCGACGGATCCGGCGTGGACCACGTGCGCTGCTCGCACGCCGAGAAGCGTAACATCTCATCGGTACGAGTCAGGGACGAGGGCGTCACTAGATTCGATACCATCCTCACGGACTCGAGGGAACTGCATCTGTCCAATTCGGCGTCCGCTATAATTCACTCCAGTGGCAACACTAGACAAGTGATTCGACGAATCCGCTACGAGGACAGAAGGAAGAGGCACGCGGCCAGACATCACCGGGACGCGCCTTCCGGCAGGACGGCGAGGAACGAGGCGAAAACGACCGGCAAGTACCGGGAGACGTTCGATACGATGAACGGCGACGCCGACGAAGACGGCTCCTCGCCAGAGCGACACGCCGAGCTCTTTTGGGAGATGCACTCGAGGAACGTGCGCCTGAACACGCGGAGGCCGTTGGACTTCAGCAGCGACAGCGACAAGTGCTGCAAGAGTCCGCCGTACGACGAGAACAACTCGACGGACTCAAGCGGCGCCGGCACGCACGTGCGCCTCGACTCGGTGATAAAGGAGGCGCGCAGCGGCGAGCGGCGCGACAGCGCGGACGCGTCGAGCGCGGAGGACGGCGCTGCGCCGCCGCCGCGCACGTACCCGTCGCGGAAGAGCTTCTCCGGGAAGAGCAAGGGCGAGCATCGGTACACCGACGGTCACGACGCGAGGCGCCGGCCGTCCAACCGCGGCGCGGTCAAGCGGGGCTGCCCGTGCTGCAACGGCTCGCCCGCACCGTCCAAATCCAAGAAATCCAAACAAAAAAAACCCAACATGGACTACAATTGAAATGTTACTACCCGCTCGACGTGACACGGCCGAGACGATTTTCGAACAGATTTCGCCTCCGCCACCACCAGACTGAATGCGATCTCTGCATATGAGACGTTTTTTTTTAGACTAACTGCTACCTACTTTAAATGATAAAAGTATATTGTTGAATTTGTTTTGTATATATTAATACCGGTAGCTTTGGGTGGTGTACGCTACGCTTTTTGTTACTGTTTATTTAAGTTTAGCGGTTCCTTTTAGACGTTATACATAAATTTACGACCTGTCACCGACCAGTTCAAATGTTTTTCTTTTTTGCCTCTTCATAATTTTTCCTAGTGTTACAACAGAAAGAGAATGATTATTTTTACTAAGGGTTTTGTGTATTCTTTTTCATTGTTAAATCTTTCTTCTTGTAATATATTCATTATTATATAATAATATATGTAATGCGTAGTGTATCTTTAATGTGTAACTGTGTAAAATAGTATTTTGATGGATTACCTCCGTACTAGGTTTAAGTGATTCTGTTAGTGAACACAGGCCATACTCAAATGTGAATTTAATTGTCTCGTAGCGTTATAGATGTATCCTTCAATATGATCATATAGTCCTTCTTTATAATGCTCGGCAGGCGTCGGTCAATATCGAAGCCAATATTTTATACCTTCATTTTGGATACTGTACTATATATACGCCTAGATATACTGTAAAACTAAACTTCAACGGTAACTGCACAAAATGAGTATTATGAAAAGACGATGTGAGCTTTAATATGCCGACCGTGGTTTATTTTTCGAGATTTTTGTTTTTAGTGCTGCGATTTGTATCGATCGGGTGCCAAGTGTTGCGGTGTTGTGACGTTCAGTGCTATTATATTGTTGTTTTCGTTTTGTCTCCTTTGCGGCGTTGGCGCACGTCGTCCATGCGTCGGGCGTGCACGGTGAGTGCGAGCGGGATGGAATGATCGCGTCATCCGCTCGCGGGCGTGTCGATCCGCACAATCGGTGGCGTGTTAGACTAGTGTGAATCTTATATCTATAGTTTTAAAGTTGTAAATATAACAGTGTCCCGGCTCCGTTCGGCGGCCGGTCTAGTCACTACCGTACCGTTCATTATATATCTTATCTTATATTCGACCCGGTTTCGGCTCGGAACCCGTCAACACGGTCCGCAGTGTGGACCGCTTGTGTATATAGAGGCAAATTTATTTAGATCTTAACCATTTCATATTCGCTGGGTTCGTATGGATATCCTTTACCGTGCGTGGCGATTCGTGCGCCATCTGTATATAGACGGGGACGTTTCTCTTAGTGAATTAGTGATGGCGGCCCGCCCTCGTTCGAGCGGTCCCTATATAGTGAATTGTAACTGAATGCTTTGAAACGTTACTTCGGTAGTTTTAAGATAGCGATATTAGATAAAGTTAACGGTATGTTGTCGCGCATCTCGCAACCCATATCGTACCATAGATAATGGCATATAACATATTCCTGTCAGCTAATCGAGGGCAATCGAATCGTTCACATCAAAGAGCATAAATATATTGTAAAGGTCGATGCGCGATTTCAGTAAGTTTTATGGGAACGTAATTGTATTTTTCTCTTGGAAAACGTAAGGTCAGACTTTCGAAGTTTCATTATTAGGTTACATATTTTTTTTGTATGCATATAGTCGAGTATGTTGTTGTTATTCAAATTGTTAGGTAAGCTCACTTCCTCTATATCAGAGATACAGTATTGCAAATGTGTTTTTTTGTTACTTTCATATAAGTTATTAACAATAACTAATTAATAAACGTTTCGGTGGTTTTATCATTTTTATTTTGTATTCATTCTAAGGTGTTTTACAGGTTATGTAGACATTATTTTTAAAAGTGCTGCAGAAAAAATGATCATTAAAACTTATCTATTAATAGTGTTTTTTTTTAATGGCTTCCGAATTTTCTTCGCTTCCTCCCGGGTATCT
Organism: Aspitha aspitha aspitha; assembly: GCA_018246895.1. NCBI lineage: Eukaryota > Metazoa > Arthropoda > Insecta > Lepidoptera > Hesperiidae > Aspitha > Aspitha aspitha. The sequence continues at coordinate 24,843 of DWGJ01000447.1, forward strand.
ACATATGATTTGGGAGACGGGTTAAACTGCTGGGGTACTACACATCTCTTTACATGAAATGCCTACTAATGAGAAAATCTCTACGAACTTGAAGTATTTCTTTGAGTAGTTATAACTACAAAAAATGTTTTTGTAACTATTTTGGAGCTATTTGCTGAAAACATTTTATGGTGGAATGTAAAGAAAGTTAATAAAACAAATTTTATCACAAACATTTATTCAGTCTGAAATTAGGCTTGCGGGTTTTTCAATACACAATTCGACTAGATCGTAATTTATACGTGGTTGAGTCTTTATAGTAATTTATCGATTCTTGTCATAAATCATAAATACATATCGTCACGCTCGGTCCCTAACGGGGTAGGCAGAAAGCATAAATACCTACCCCGTCATAAATCATAAAGACCAGAATACATTTGCTACAGATAAACAATGTGGTAATCACAAGTATTGTGTTAAATAATTATTTTAAACATTATGCATTTTTACTATGTGATTCAACGTGGAAATCAACTTTGTTAGACACATGCCCCAGCCCAAAAAAGTTAATGAAACTCTTACACAAAAATTTGGTTATGCAATTATGTTGGTACCTACATAAACACAATTACTTAAATTTAGTAAATCTGTAAAACTTTTTTACCACATCACCGACCCCTAATCCCTGAATCATGCCGCCACTGGGTTCAATCATACACTTGTCTTTTCAGAATACGAAACAATGGCAATTCCATATCAGAAAAAAAGAAATATTACGTATCGTTAGCCCATTTCCTGTTATCCCTGATCCGACGCATGAGTGCGAGTACTTCAATTCTGAATTCCAATCTTTCGTCTTCTGTGTATCTCACCACTGACGGTAGGAGCGACGCAAAGAACGCTTCATCCTCGTTCATGATCCTGGGGTCGTTGCCCTCGTCCACCTCCACGAAGTCCAAGTCGCTGCTGTTTTCGTAATCTTTAACGGACCTTTTAGGCGGTTCTTTCGATTCGTCCCCCAAATCTCTCTTCTTTGGACGCTTCCGAGTGTTAAAGCTTATCGGGCTGGGTTCTTTGTCGGCGTCCTTCTCATATTTCATGGTTGGATTTAATATCACGCTATCGTCGGCGTACTCAGCACTACTGTCTACGTCCTCGCTGTTGGGGGCGTGGTCTGCCACCACTTTGACTAGAAACTCCAGCTGATTGTGCAATATGTATTTCCGTTTGTGTTTCTTACCAAGCCTAGTCTTGAGGGTCTTCACAAACGTGTCTCGTACGTTTGTCCATTTGTTCAAAATGTATTCACCTGAAACAGAGACAAATTATAAAAGAAAAGTTATAAATATATTGACCACAGATATAAACTTTATTGCATTGTAATAACAAACCCGAACCCCGTATACTTTGTCTAATCACACATTAAAAAGAGACAGATAGTTAGCCTCATTAGCTTTCTTTTTTTTTCGATGGACAGATTTTAGGCTGGCTCCCCGATCTAGTATAATATATCTATGATCGTGTAAGGTTTGTAATATATTTTTAAAAACAAATTTCGTAATATTATGCTATTAAACATTACCGGTCAGTTTTTTTTCCACTGGCAACATTTCTTCGTAATGTGTATCGAGTATGTTGAACACCTCCTCCCAAGCCGTCCTTCGCTCTATTCGATCTTTGTAACTCTCCAACGACTTGTCCCATAAACACGGACGATCCCTCACACTGCGGATTAATTGTATCACATCGTACTTAAACTCTTTTGGCATTTTTCAATATATACTGTGGCTATTCTTTTAAATAAATGCGTTGCAAACACAGCGAGACACTGTTTTCACTTCCCTATCTGTCATGTAACTGCGTGCGTGACGGCAAAATGTCTGATCGGACTACGTCATTCCATTTCTTTCGTCGCGCTTGCGAAAGACAGGGACGAGTATACAGTTGAGGTCACCGACTTGAATGCCGTCCGAACCCGTACCCGTCAGAATCGCCGTTTAAGTATCACCATTTTATGTAGAGCTCACCAATACGCAATATTAATGACAATATTATGAAGCTAAATTGGTTCAAGGCTGTAATGGCTATTAATAGCGTGAACATAGAATCCTCAAAATACGACATTAAATGCACATAGTTTGACTTGAATAATTAATTTTCGTTCCTTATCGATCAAACTAAATACATAGAATAGCTGAAGTAAACGAGTATAGTGGACACTCATGTCATGAATAATTACGAAATGTATTAAGGTTTACTTTAAAGTCTAAGCAAATCTAGTTGCTTAATTTTTTTTATAAATGAAGAATAACAGTACAGATTTGTTGTCGATTTGTAACGTATGGTCTACGAGCATTTTAGTATTTTAGCATTTTCTCATAAGTTCATATTGTGCCTTTTTAGTTCGAGTATAGAGCAGATCTATTATGTATACATACGTATGACAGAAGCTGTTTTAACCACCTGTTATAAGGTCGAAAATCGCTTGACTCTACCATTAATTTCACCTTAGCGTTGTATCGATTGAGTGCGCGCGCATTATGGAAATGTCATCTCTATTTTGTCGGAAAAGTCGTATTTGACACTGTGTCTCAGGTTATACTTGAGTTATTTTTATTTTTGATTATTTTATTTAACACTGAATTAATATTCATTAGTGTTGTCAATTTTGCTATATATTATTTAAATATTTCGTCGTGTAACATGCTGATTTGGTTTTGGTATTGATTACGCCGGTTTATCTTCTGAAGGTAAGTGAAGTAGAAAGTCCATTTTAAAGACAATTTATTAATTTAGTAGAGATTCTATCACTCACATTGGTAGAGCTATATTGGAATATATTTTGATCAGTATGTATTATTTTATTTTATTGCATATTTAAATTATAATTATTTTTTCTCGTGCTTTTTTATACTGACTTGTTACAATTTGATATCTCAGTTTATGGAAAAATTCTTATCAATCTTTCAAATTGGACACGTTTCAAAACTACTGAAGAATTTAATTATAAATTCTAAACGAATAATAGAAGTGCCAAAGCTATTTTATTGAAAAATATATTTAATTTTTTTAAATCATAGCGAGGGAAAAAAAATTATTTTTCTAACTTACACCTATACACACAAGCATAAAAAATTGGCTTGGTTTAGAGTTGTATTCCTGATATTATGATATTTATTGTGTATTTGACATGTCTAGATGTTAATAGCCCCGAACTAGGTAACACGTGGTCTAACTTACTTCCTTATCATACATACACTGCCTAGTAAGAAACAGACAACGAGTCGAAAAATTGTAATAATTATACTTCATTTCCTACTTTCTTATACCGGATTATGTCAAGTTATATTACATGCTCTGTACAGCAGACTGCATATCAAAGTAAACAAAAAACACTAACAATCCATTCTGCCTTTTGTTGGGCAAATTTTTTTAAAGAATAAGTGACTAAAACGCTCTCCAAAGCCTATAAGAAACAGCAATGGATCTCCAAAGATCACTTCAATACGAAGGTGCCGCCAACCTTAGCTAGCCTTCACGTTACACAGAATACGCACACACAGACACACACACACACACATAACATCACTCCAAGCCCCTAACGGGGTAGACAGGGCGCAGCGAGTGCCAAATATCTCGGTCCTTACAGATCCGCCGTGCTTCGTCTACATTCAACATACATTACATTTCTTTACATGGAACATAGGATAATAGGTATTTTATATTTGTACACCTCTATACTACTAAATACAATTCTAGAGTTAGAGTCGTCCCACATTTGACGGAATATGCGTCGCGTATAACGGTCGCGTAACGCCAATACAGACAAATATATAATAAAACATTCAACCTTTCACACCTAACTGATGATGCGTTAGTGCGTCGAGCATACTTCGTCTGTTCCGTCGGACGGATATTCCGTCAGATGTGGGCCGACCCTTAGAGACACGTAAAGGACATCTAAAGTTTCGGTAATTTTGATTTCATTTTCTTGAGCCACAATTACGACACAGTCATCCACAAATATGGTGTATGATTATTAATTTTATGCATTTTGTTGGTTTACTGTGCTTAACACGGTGTCAGGGGTCTGAAAGCACAGACTAAGTTAATAGCAAACGCGTAAAAATAGTTATTCTGCATCATTTTATGGTTATTTATCCCTGACGTATGTGTATAATCCTGGGCAAATGAGCACGGTTTAAGCAATTTCCATTCATGATTCGCCTTTTGTATACTCGTATCTCTCTGTCTCCTTGTCTGTTTGTCTGTCACTGTACCTACTTTACTGTGTAGAATAAAGAATATTTGCATTTATCCGGACAAAACCACTACTTAACTACGATACTACTACTTAACTACCTTAACTACGATAAGGTACAAAAAGGCGAACTTAATGCTAGAAGTATTCTCTTCCACTTAAACCTTTGGACAGTTTAGAAAACGACGAAGTGTCTGTCTATAGTGGTCAAAACTAAATGCTTCGTAGCCAAATAAAATAATTAGGTCTATATACACACTCATTATGTAGTGATGCCAATTGTATAGCTGATCGACCGAATAATGTTACGTTATACAACTGCATTATATACTTGTAAATACCCGTGAATACAGCCAGTTGATTACACTCTTGTAGGGCTTCGCCACGCGCATTGTCTGATATCTTACATACATATATATATTCATTTATACTCGTATCATGTACGCGAACGTATCTTTCTCCGTCTGTCTATTTTCATACTTAACGTCAAAAATGCTACGCCGAAATTGTTTAAACGTATATAATATATATTAACTATTATTATCATGGTCGAGTGGTTAGTGACCCTGACTGCAAAACCGGAGGTAGTGGGTTCGATTCCCACCCAGGACAAACATTTGTGTGATGAGCACATTTGTTTGTTTTGTGTCTGGTTGTAATAAAAATATCTATGTAAGTACTATATCGTATGTATGTTTATCAGCTGTCCGGTCACCATACACAGGCATTAAAGAGCCTAATTTGGGATCATACAGCCCTGTGTGGAATTGTCCTCCTCAGTTACTTATTTATTTATTTAACTTAGGAAAGGGCGCTAGGTAGTTAGAATATCTGTAAACAGTTAACTTTCAAGGGTTATCCGTGGCAATTACGCTGACTACAGTGCTACAATTTGCATCGATCGTTTCGGTGGATATGAATTTTGCGATCAATTTCCAGACGCAATGTGGTCGATCTGCGTGCCGGGCTGGGGCGCTGCGATGGTAGCCGGCACCCTGCTGCTTTACGGCACTCTAGACGTTGCGTACTTCGCGCGGATGATGTACACGGTGGCTAAAGCCAGGTACTTCCGCAAGAAAGCCTGCATCTTAGAAACCACTGAAGTTCAAGGTAAATCTCCGCGATATAAAAGACATACCTACATTTGAATTCTATACTAATTATAAATAATAGTGCACTGATAGCCTAGTGGTTTGAAACTCAGCCGTCCACTTGGTGGTTCTGGGTTCGATGCATGCACCTCTGCTTTGTTACGTGTGTTTTATAACAAAACATAAATATCACACGCTATAACGTTGAAGGAAAACATCGTGAGAAAACCTGCACGCCTTAGAGGTGTTGTAAAAGTAAATGGCCAGCGTGGTTGACTATATTTATCCTAAATCCCGCTCACTATGAGACAAGGCCCGTCCCAGCAGTGGACCAGTAAAAAGGGTGAAAAAAAAATCTCGGCAATAAGCGTG
>DWGJ01000448.1:0-30540 GCA_018246895.1 Aspitha aspitha aspitha
TTAAGGTGAAAACTATTTAAGAAGCACGGCATTTTACATTTAATTTCAAACCGCAGTATTTACAACATTTTATAAAGTAAAACCTCGTACTTGAAGCTAATAACAGGACCTTTCTTTTTATAAGCACACATGCTTTACAGAACGGGAATTTTCATGTTTTCGGGTGTCAATATATTAATAATACCTTGGGACAAATTTACACATGGCCGTCTGATCCCGAATTGGAAAGACCCTGCGTTATGGTAATCAGCTGATAATATAGATAAACTCAGACGCATGACAAATATTCATGATTATTGCAACAATTATTTTTACTAGGTAAGAATTGAACCCATCACCCCTGGCTTAGCAGTCAGACTAATTGCTGGACCAGCGACCAGTTGATTAAATAATATATTTATATAAACAGGTATAAATGAAACAAATAAACGAGTTTAAAATGTTTATTTCATCGTGACAGTAAATAGATGCCGTAAGGATGTAAATAATATTTTACAATAATTTTCATTATCTTTATTTAAGGTATTATACAATAGAATTATGAGCAGTATAATTAATATAGTGTCCTTTATAGATATGTACATCTTTAATTATTAAACTATGACAAGTAAAAATACGCACGCACTAGTATCATGTAAAAGCTACGCTAAACTAAACTTAAAATAGAAGGTATCATGGAACAAAACGAGGAAATCAATTTTAGATCACATCGTATGCAGCTCATGGAAAAATGACAGCAATAGAAATTATAACACGATATAAGATAGACTTTCTGATTCAAATTGGATTTCGTTAGATGTTACATATGATCGGTTTAGTAACGATTACTAAGAAACCTTAAATTTCTGAATATTATAAACAGTTGGGTAAAGATATTTTATATGATTTAAAATTTTCCGAATAATAACAACAACATACGAGTACATCAATGATTGTATGTCAAAAGTATTGGATTTAAACAAGTAAAGTATTATAACACGTAATATTGGCACAAAACGACTTCTACCATACAGAGAATTATGCTAAGTATTGAAGATTTTGAATGGATTATATATTGATTCTATATAGTATTTAATTACGGTAATATCGATATTGGAATAGGGACTTTTATAGCTAAGACTCTTACATACATCAAACTACATAGTAATGTGGATCGCACAAGTCACGATCATAATAATAGCAATGTGTAATTTCATATACTATAAATTTCTACATTGGATAGACAATTTAGATAATATTTTGCACACGTATATAACTATCCTAATAATAAGTACAATAAAATTCATGGATAATTTTATAAACTTCTTTACATGTCATTATTATAATAGTGCTCCTAAATAAGATACTGCTGTATCTAATTATAAAGTTATTACGATACTTTAGTTAGGGTTGACAAATTATTAAGCCTATTGCGAAATTTGAAACCATAATTACCTAAGATCATAATTTAGTGCCACGATTATTATTCGAACATTTCTAGATAAAACATTAAAAACCTACACCATCAACTCTTTTTCATCAATTGTTCTTTAGGCGCACAATTATAACAAGTTTTGTAAGAAACACGTTAACATAATTTTCATTTAAAATTCCATTTCCATAAGACTCCACTCCCGATATCTTAAAGCAATCGTGCAAACCAACCGTGAATTGTCAATTTAATTGACTTTAGCAATATACGAGTACTATAATTCTAAGCCGTTATTTTTTTGTGGCATTTAACTTATCTAACTTCAGTAATTTAGCTTTTATGGTGTTTTTGTCTGACTTAGAAATATGTTGTTATTCAATACTAATTAGACTAATAAAATATAATTTTGCAATTGATAGTTAAAAACTAATTCTTCTTTCTTTTCCTTTAGAAAAACTTGGCAAATTCTTTTCGCTGCTTATTATACTTCCAGAAGTGTTTAATAATGTCCAGCTTTTTTCGGATATCGTTATGCTTAAAAGTCAAACTACCGTGAAATTGCTTAAAAGAATCAATTCTAGTGTATTATTTTGAAATTTCAATCCAACGTTAATAAATTTCATAATGCTAACATGATCAACACACTACAATCTCAACCGATAAAGGTACTATACGTAGTGGAGGGAATAATAAGTCTTGGCATCGAAACTGACATTGGTATTATAATTTGCAGATCAAATATGCTACGTAAATTAAATTTATGACAAATTCCAAATTTGGATATCTATTCTTTCCATCTGGTCCCCTAACACCAGTTCCGACTATTTAAGAGAAATCGAAAAATCGTGATAGTCTAAAATTATATCTACTTAATACATTCGATAATAACATACATACTATACAAGATTAATTTAATTGACAATCCCATACATACGCAACAAAATTTTGGTTGGAACGCGATATACATTTTGAGGGAAATCCGATAACATAAATTTTTATTTATACAGTCAGCAATAGATACTACATTTCTAGCACAATACTGGATTTCGTCTTTTTAAGATATTTTAACAGTTTTATTACTACAAAGCATTTGGAAATACAATCGTGTAATGATTTTTTTCTATCGAAATCAAAATTGCCTTATTCTAGGACACCATGTGTGCAGATAATACAATCATTGGACCAAAGTTCAACCTTCACATATCATCGTAGACCTAAATGCTAATAAGAATATTTAGATGCTATGACTTATTGGACTTAAGATCAATCCTAAAAGTTCATATCTTACTCTAATTGCTCTTAGTAAGCGACTATAATTGCAACACAAATCTCACTGAAAACATCAATATTGTACAGAGTATTCATATATTAATAATTTAAGTAGTACTTACATTAATAATTGCTTAAAATATTAGCTTTACAGATATCAGGTAGATATTGAGTATAAGTAAGATATTAAAATTTAGAGTGGCACTGTTAAAATTTAATGTCTATAATATATTATAAAGTTATTGTGCATTCCTTACAAGATAGAACAGTGGATTCAAAATTTCTAATTGATGAATTATAACTACGGCATACATACTACCTAAACACTCAATAGAGACACAAGATTGTATACTCACAAAGATAAAGGAAAACACACACCATTCTAAAACTATGGTCCCTCATCAAGACACACTTTTAAGTAATGATAGAACATACCAACCGAAAGTCTTCGGAAAATTCGTTGTGACGCAAGAAATTTGGCCCTAAACACACATTTCAAACACTTTCACGAGAAGGATAGAAATGAACCAGTTCATTAAAGTCAAGTGCGAAATGACACTGAAGCCTTCACGTTAAGGGCTTTGTGCGGGGCTGGGCCAAGGAGGCCTCATCTTTTCCAGCACATATTTGAGCTGGAAACCGGTGTGGAACTGCTACAGATACTCATCGATCTGATCATAGTCCTCATCGGGCGGGGAAGGGCCCGATACGGAGAGAATGGGTAGGCCGAAATGTTTCACCGTATCCACACTGCTGCTGTCATCAGATTTACTGACTTCTTCGTTTATAGTTTCTTCTCTTGGTGCTTTGGCTTTGCACAGCCTTTCCGAAGAGTCCGACATCGTTGTAAGAGGTATATTGTCAGCCGACCTACAAGGGAAACTTTGATGAAGACGTGTTTAAAAGTTAAAAAAACAATGACAATAAAGAATCAAATAAAAATAAAGATTGTAATAAAAATATAAAATCTTCTAATGATGAGAAAACACACCTGTAATAGATCGATGACAACCGTTGATAACTTTCATTTCGATCTATAGTAACTATTATAGCGTTGATACCAAATTTTTTGTATTCGGAAAAAATGTGATGAATGATAAATTACATCCTTCTAATGATAAATATATATTTGGTAATTAAAATGATACAGAAAGAGGCAATTTACTTTTACGATGTTTTCGTACCTTGCTTTACGGCACAGCTTGGATTGAGAACCGTGTCGTCTCAGGAACTCTCCGGCGTCGAAGCCAGCAAAACCAGTGGGTTCGGCAGACACGAAGATAGCAGAGTTGACGCGGGGACGGCTGCACCGCGCTAGAAGACGCTCCTCACACTCCAAGCTCTGTGTATGAGTATGCGACCAACGCATGTGCTAGAAAAAATGTCTCAGTTATTATTTCATCTAAGCTTACATTAATCCTTTAGCTTAAAACCCAACACTTTTAAAGTACTTGCAATAAAAAAGTCATTGGCGAGTTTTTTTTTTTGCTTCATCATAGAATTACAACATTATTTGGATGAGTAGGCTTGAGCCTAGGGGTTCGAGGCACGTAGACCTATACAGAGTGATCGTATTCACCAAAAGAAATTACACTACGTTCGGATCTCAAGTAAAATACATACAAATACAATGGGATTATCCATAGACCGTTGTTATTCCATAATGTTATATTGATTGTAACTGGCATTTTTATTTCAATTATATTCCATATTTTAGTTTCTTTTCACAATTGCATTGGTACCTATTATCTAACACAAAGTATGAAACAAACTTGTGATACTTCAGATAATCTTGTAGTCACATTCATCCGAGTGTGAACGGATGAAAATATAATGCTTGACTAATGGAAATTTAGAGTTCAGAGATCAACTGAAAATTTAAAATTAATCACGCTCAGAACTTGAATGCTATGTAATTACTCATGTGTAAATGATTTACTTCAAGCAAAACAAACAATGGAGTTAATTTAAGTGATTTTATTCACTGTGTGCGAATAAAATATTAAATAGAATTTTTTTCTGATGCTAGGCAAACGTGGTAAGACAAAAATTGTAAGGACACAAATATGTTGAAATAACTCAAGTTTCAATTGGTCCATACTACATACTTCAGATGAATATAATTTGAAAACAATACTTAAAAGCTTCACACTTTTCAATCTATATGGTAATGCTTACTGAGTTAATAAATTAAATATGACAATTAATGAAATGAGCCCTCGGCAGGGTGCAGATAGAGGCTGGAGGAGGCACGTCAAGTATAATGACCAGACAGAAGAACAGGACAGGGAATTATGGCGCTCATTAGGGGAGACATGGTCTGATGATGAAAATGATGGTGGTGGTGATTATGTATTAATTTACTACCTCAACTCGTTGCTTTTCGATGGTGCAACAAATGCCTTGCGTACACAGTCATGTTTATATTTCAAATTCAAATTTAACGCTAACACAAGGTACGTAAGGCATCAACCCCTTCTTTAGTCTCCGGACGGAGTAGAGTTTGAGGTCTTAACTGGATTAGAGGGGTCGGTAATAAGATTAATTTACAATCTCACAAAAGAACCAACGGAGTTTAATTACAATTATATTCCCATGTTACTTTACGATACGATTACGATTTGCATAGTGAGTCTCTATTTGAAGTTACCTTTTATGTTTTTTTGATTGTTGAATAGATTAGTATTATACCATCTTTTGGTTTGCTTTAAAATTAATTTTACTAAAAATTATTTAAAGTCACTATTAAATACGCAATATCAACTTTACAATCAACACCAAGACAATACAAAAAAATGATAATTGGAATATTTTCATGTAAAAATGATCATCGCAGTCCACATACATATTTTGTACGAAAATAGAATTGTACTTGAGAAATTCTTACGATTGAATTATACATAGTTGTAATGCATGTCGTAGTGTGTTTACTACTCTTGCAAACTAGTATGCAAGTATGCAAACTTAAAATATATAGCTTGCTTAACAATCGAAATTGATCTGGCAATCAGCGAATACTTAGGGAGGTTAAAACCATTTACAGAATAGTGTATATTTAACGTAGTTAACAAAATTGTTTAAATCACATACTTTATTACCATTTCAAATTAAAAGTGAAAATTAAATTTGGAATATTATAATCATTAGTTAATAAAAATATTTTTAGCCTTGTTAAGTAATTCTAGTTCTAATCACATCTCTAAAGTGTAATACGGAATAATTAAATTCATTACGACGAAAGTCATTACCAGATCTGTGTAAGTGAGATCATGCAAAACAGAGTCTGCGTATTAAATTATAAACGAGACGGTTGTGAAACTGACGTAAAGTGGACGATATTATTCAATAAAGTCCACGCATTCGCATGGCCCAAGGCTATAGGAAAATAGCGCTCGCAACAGGAATAAATTAGCCACCTATTTCTGCTTATTCACAAAAGCTAAACATAACTTCTGCATTGTTGTAAAGTTTCAGTCAGAATTATTAAAACGAATAAAGATGATATTTCGATATTGCTATATGCAATCAAGAACCAATATGAAATGCAATGTGATATACATACTTACTTTAAAACAACATTATTAGTGATTAGCTCTTCAGTACATTTGTGATATACAAATATATACCGGTGAATAAAAACAGTCTCAAGTCTCAAGCAAATAATTTCTTTTGTTTCGCTTTAAACATGTTAAAAAATACCTTGAGATAAAAGGCGGTTTACTCGTAATTTAGACTTTGACAACAACGCCTCTAGAGTTACTATCGGTTTTTTGATACCTTAATTAGTTGCTGACAATTACCATTTAATATCGATTCGTCTGTTTATACAGCACCAAAAATATTTATATACACAGACTGGTATTCAAAGTGAATACTTCTACACGTATGATTTGATTTGAATCTTCCAAGGTATTAAGACCCTTACTAGAAACAATAACTTGTAACTTCTGAAATCTCAAACGCTTACGTTTACTTATAAGTCGAGAGAACAATGGCCGTTACTTACAAATGTTGCGTACCCTTCTAATATGGAATTCTATTATTAATTACCTACTCTGATTGTGCGACTGCGAAATGTAATTATACGAGTTCCGAACGGGTGAGAGGGCATCTTATGCTACGCATGTATTTAACTATCTAACTGCTGATGACAAGGGAAATGTTGCCAAAGCAAATAAACAATACAATTTTTTGTAACAATAAAAAGTTTTTGCATTTGCCATCTTTTTCTCTAGATCTGCCTAGCCTGGGCATAATAGGGAGCGCTTAGCCGACCCGATATCAAGTGTGTATTTATGTAGAAAGGTTATATATAATGTGATTTATCATCGGGCTGGTTACCAAAGTACAGGCTATGCTTAATCTGGAAACAGACGACCGTGTGATATATTGTTATTTATATGTAGTTGTCACGAATATGAAAAGACAGGTTAATTTAAAATTCGGAAATATTATATTCGATATCGTTTTAACGTTCTATGACCTCTATTGTTATAATAAAGCTATGTCTTAACTTAATTACATGTATTTCATTTGAAACATAACAAGTATGATTCAAGAAGTAAGCCTGCTTTGATTATGTTGCCTCTATATACGTATGTATATTATACATACTTATATGTATATTATACATACAAATATGAGCCTAAGATAGTTTGTGGCGCCCATACTCGTATAAAGCCTTCTGCGCCCAAAAGCGGCTATAACGGGCATTATATGTAAATGGCAGTGGCTTTTAGAAAACTAATTTAACCAATTCACAAAAATTCAATCACTCTAGAAATACAAAGGGTTATTTTAAAAAATGATCCCCAAATATCTGCAGCTACCAATTACTATCAAAGGGAGTAAAACTCTGTTGGCCACTTCAGTGAACGCGTTGTTGAATTTTAACGGAAAAACCTGATTGTGATCCAAAAACGAGAAGTTAATGGGAAACCCGAGTATTATAATACGGGACTCTTCAATTAAGGCGCAAAAATAGCTCCTTCAATGACGGAAAATGTACAAATGCGGAGGTATACGTAAGAATGTACCATTAATAGGCTTTTTTATTTGTTTGAAAGACTTAGATCTTACAAGAAAATGTAAATCTTATTTTTGCGTTACGTATTGTTGCGTAATACATAATTAAGTTACTTTTACGATACTTATGTTTAAGAAAATCTCTCAGCACAAACATAGTTGGAGTGAACTTCATTTTATATTTTCAAAAAACAGTGACGCTGTACTTGACGATCATGATTCCAAACGTTCAAGATATTCAAACATTTATTAAATAAATAAATAACTGGGGACAATAGAATTTTTCATTCAAGTGGAGATTTTCTCATTTGGTGACATGTGCATTCTGTCGTATAATTTGAAGAAAATATAATTCTTACTTTCAAATGAAATTGTATACTAACTCAAACACCATTATTAAAATGTTTTACAACGGCCTTTTTTAATACAACCAATTTCCTAAAATCCGCTACGGATTTCGTAATTCATATTATTAATAACGTACAAGAACAAAAACTGCTGGATCACGATTGTTGTAATAATAGGCTGGAATGAAAAGCCTTCACATGTAGGCATTGAATATGTAAATGGGGCTTGAATTTAATTAGTCTGTTCATAACGTAATACTTCATTGAAATTTAAATGGTGTTAAACGTCAGGAGTGATATTAAAATGTTGATATAGTTTATTAAATTAACCGTACACAAATCAAAGTAATCTAATCGTTTGTTATTATCAAAATAGAGGAGTAACTGCCATGTCTATTTCTATTATCTTATGTTGGCACTAAAAGCGGATTTAATGCCCACAAAATATTAGGCACCTAGCTTAATTGTATTAGACATGGGGAATTAGACTATGTCAGATAAAAAGGGTGTTGTAAAAACAATTGGTGGAATAGGGCAAAAGATACTTCAGAATGGATAAAATAATAATCAAACAAGAAATAGGCTTGGATAGCTAGGTTATGTAACGGACAGACTCAGGACAAATTAACACGCATGCCCATCGCAAACATATTTGTCCTAGGTGGGAATCGAATCCACAACCCCCAAATCAGAATAATTATTTATTTATTATGAAAACACAATTGTACCTACCTTTTTTCATTAAGCTCAATTTATCTTCAACATACCTACTATGTATAATAATCTTTTTAGGCTATGTAATATGCAGTATTTCTTCGTAGATTTATTATTTGTTTACCTTATAAAACCGGTATAGCCAAAAAGCTTTAAAAGACGTACATTTTAAAGTGGTTTTTGTTCAAAAATGAAGTGCTAGTAATGTTTTGATCAGTGACGAAATAAAAAGAGACTTTCAGGTTCAAATGCTTTTTAAATAGCCCAAGTAAACAACCAAAATATTTTTTAGACAATATTATGTGAATTGCTCTGAAACAATGAAATGTGGTTGGGCCCTAAACCATCAAGTGTTTCTTGCTGACGTGCCTGTGAAACCTAACAATGGAAAAACCGTTCTTTCACAAAAAAAACCGGTGCAAAAACGCTGGACATCGTAGCGTGCGTAGGTTTCGCGGTATGTGAAGGATTATGCAACCCGTGACACACTGCTGTACAGAATCATTAATGTAAACAGCTGTTCAATTATATACAAAATGCTCAAATTGTTATTTTGAAGCCTTCGGTGAAATCTGCCATCTCTCCTTGTAATCTTTATTAATACAGTATTATTTTTACAAAATAAGGTAACATTTTTATTAATACCTTTCTATCTTTTATTAATTAATTTACGTAAGAGTTTACGTCTTTAAGTAATGTAGTAGTTTGTACTATTTAAATAGGATAAATAATGTAATCAATATAATCTATCGTATTACTCGTATCAATAATTTATTTAATACTCTCTGATACTACAAAATCGAATAAGTTTTTTGGTAGACATTCAATTCTTGGCTGGTTATTGACCTCGATCTTGCATGCTGTTTTTTAAAATTCCAAAGAATCATGCAACTCCCATAATTCAAATTGTTCAGTTGTTACGATAAACAATTCACTTGTTTTATGTAATATATCGTGCGAATTATAATTTATTATACTTGATTCTGGAACTCTTAATACTGAGCCATTAATTCGATTGCTAGATACTGAACTTATACAAACAAATGCGAAGTAAATTTTCGAGAAAAGGACTCTGGTACCGTGAAATTCATTTATAGAATATTCATTAATGTTACCAAGTATCTCTAAGGTACTAATTTAATAGTAATTTTGCCTTAGTTACACCCATTTGTTGTGGGTATGTTGTTGTAATGGTGAATGAATTCGAGCATTTTGTGTCAAATCAAACTACTGTGTACATTAAATTATAGAAAGCCATTTTATACTAATGATTTGCAAACTTATATTTAGTAAGACGATTTCTACAAGCCTACAGTACTGTTTCAGTATTCATAGTAGAGTTTGTTGTACAATTACGCATGTTATGTAGAGTAGGTACATATTATTGATGCCATAGTTCGTGCTTATCGTGTGTTATGCGTACTGTAATGGCGTGTTTCGCAGTTCTCACGTGAAACTTTTTCAGGTAAAAGTATTTCAAGCTATTGGGCGCTACAGTTTTGACGTCAAGTTGACGTCATACTGTGAATTGAAAAACGTGTTATAAAAATTAAAAAAACTGTAACACGATTTTACTGATACCCGTAGCCTGAGCGCGCTCTAACTCGCGTTAGTGCACAAACATTCATGTGAGAATTTGTGCTGCAAGCCTGTTAACGCCATAGTGCTGAGTATGAGTCTCTCGCAAGTGCGTGGCCTCCGTCACGGGTTAGTGCGGATTGGTGGAAAGTGCGGATTTCGAAATTAAAATTAGACAATTCGTTATCCGTAGCAATCAGAACGTGCCTGACTTACATACGTAAATATTTGACGGCATATAATATAGTTTCTCGGTCTCAAAGCAGCAAGCAAGCAAGCGGCAAAACATCTGAATAATTCGTGAATATATAAAATCGTCTTGCTAGAGATACGTATGAAAATCACTAGTATAATAAGCTTTGTGTTGATAGCAATACGTGACGCGACTTGTAACACTCGTAAGCGTGCTACAGCTTACTTGGTGGTCGCAGCCCGCACAGCGGCATTGACAGTGGGGGCAAGCCCGCGAGCGAGCGCGGGCGGGTGTCCGCTAGCTGGCGTGCGCATCGTCAGGCGCTGCGTGGAGCAACGCGAACTGACAGCCGCAGTCCCGGGCGCTCCGGCGAGGATATTGGAAGCAACGGTCCAGGAGACAGCACACGTCCTGCGCACCACACCGTTTAAGCATCGCACGTCTATACACACCGAATGCCTGGACGTTGAAGCGGCGGCAATTTATGTCCTATACCTATTTCATTGAAATTGTCCTTCTATCTGATGGATTTTTTATGAAACTCGTTAATAATTTAGTACTTATTTATTACTAGCCAGTCATACATCACCAAACTGAAATTAACGGTTCCGTAGTAAGTAGTAGGTAGGTTTGTATCGGTCCGAAACAAACTGTATATTGACAATTAGTACTATAAAGTCCGGGTACACAGCGTGCAAATAGTCGAGCACAGCGCCAGGCAACGTCTATCGACAATTCTGTTCCATTTATTGGAAATTCTCGGGTACCAGTTCGCTCCTAAATGTTCATATTTGTACGAAATTTTGAAATAAGGCTGCATATACACAATGAGAAATTTAAATTTATCAATATATGAATGTACTTATGAATATACAATATATGAATTACAATATATGAATCTTTGTTGTTTGTTACTAACAAGTGGATAAAATAATCATAATTTTGTAAATACACATAACGAACCAACACAAATAGCATACTTAAACATGCTTATAGGCTTGGATACCGTATCAGAATAAAATTTATCAGATCTAACGGTTACCTTTATATAAATTTTGAATGTTAGTTAAGTTGAATCTATTTCGATACCGAAAGACCGATACCGAAACCCGTGCTTTGTATGGGTGTCCCCAGACTCGATATTAAGGACTGACCCAAACGTTACTCAACGGAACATATCCTCAACCCCACTCAAGCTGTCCTCAAGAACAAACAGTCGTCCGACCGTACTACATACTGACTGACTGCATTAGCGCAAAACAGTCCGTGATATCACAAAGCAAAAAAATTTTTAATCATCAGCTACAATGTTTCAAGTGATGATTAAGTCTAATACCAATTTAAATGAATAATTGTTAATGACGTCGAATTTTCAAAACTTACCAAAACATTGTCGTTGTGTAAACCTAGCTTATCAAATTGAGAAATAGCTACATATTCGTACACATAACTGACAGAACATTCTAATGATGCAAAGCTTACTTGCAAATACTACTTGAACGTTACATACTACAAGCTGTGATAAGACTATTCCAGTATTCCACAACAGAATCTATACAATATTACATGACGTAAGATTTTTTGTTTCATCTGGGAATTTCATGAGAGGTCTAAAATGTACAGGTTACCTGATGATGTTTTCCTTGATTTCAATTTTGTATAATTAAAAAAAATACTTACTACCAAAAAAACAAACTTAATACCAATAATCAAAATCTATATGATCTAAACAACACTTCGCAGTTTTTCTTTTATCATGATATACCTACAACCGGAAAAATAGTTCAAAACATGTCAGTGTTCCGTGGATAACTGTAAAATGGATGGTTTCTGACTGTGGAAAAGGGATAGCGAAGTGTCTAGCAATGATTTGTAGGTAAATTAGCGTGTAAAATACGACTGTCAGCATCCTGAAAGCTAGTAGAATAGAAAATTGGGGGTGTAATCAATTATTTATTAATACAATATCAGCACTCGGTTCCTCTCAAATATACCTAGAGATTGTGGCAGCCCTATTTTTTATAATACATACATTTATGTGTAATGTACGTATGTATGTATAATAAGTAAAAATTTAATGGCTACTAACACAAAGAGGCCCTTTCATCCATAGAATATTTTATAGGCCAACGAAGCATCTACGACTTAGTTAAAGAACCAGAGTTAATGGATAATGAAAGATTTAGTTACATACATAAAAAATAATGATCCAACAACCTTGTAATATTTCTCGGGATCGCTAAAACCAATCTTAATCTTAAACAAACACGAAAACAATAAACGCGTTTCGCTTTTGATGCAGATTACGTGTTAATTTCTTACATTGTTTACGCATGTTCCGTATCTCGCGAGCCTTTACAAAAAGCTATGAATTCATTGTAAAGTTTGTTGGATTCGCCTGTTTAAAATTTCTATCAAAACACAGGATAAGATGATGAAAAGGAAATTGAGAGATTTGAATAAACATACATACAGACAGCTTTATTAGGCGCTTACGCGCTAAACGATTCATGGAGTAATTATAACAAAGCAAAAATTTACGAAAAGAATCACTTTCTCTGTAGTCCATTTCTCGCCCTCGTGAGGAATATGTGTCAAGTTGCGATTCACCGTGCCTTTACTAAGATCTTTAACTAATCATTTCGTTCCAACAAATAGTTGAGATCGACATGTGTTGAAGCCAATATATTATCTATATGTCTAAAGGTATATTAAATAAGCTTTTCAAAGATATTAAAACCGTGAACAATTGTCAGCTGGCTGTAGATCGGGTGATAAGTCCCTTCATTGTTTACACGTGCTCAGCGCGGCTTTGTTAGCGGGAGTCACGAGTGAAGGCAACGGTATTCCTCGATTAATATGCAGATTAGCTTTCTAAATTAATTCTGAGGTATATCATTTATTAATCTTGTAATAAGAGATACTCCACTAATGGCAAATGGTTTTGCTTAGAGAAAATAGTAAAAATTGATGAATAGTTTTGTAGCTTTCTATCGATAATTGAAAAGTTACAATAATTTAATTGCATTTAGTATTTTGACTTGTCTATCAGTCACTCGTTAATGTACTCGTAACTTATATGCTACTGATATTTACAGAAAATTAATACAAATTCTATTATACTACTAGCTGTTACCTGCGGCTTCGCCTGCGTTGTCAAAATATTTTATTTCGTTCACACGAATCCTTATTAAATTTAAACGTGTTTCTCCGTAGAAATGTGATATATATTTCCGCAAAAAAGGAACAAACTTAAAAGAGGACAAACAAACAAACACAGTTTCACATTTGTAATAGAAGCATGGAAGGAGGGAAGTACCCGGAAGGTAGTCAGGGTGCGAATTAAAAAACGCAGGTAAAAAACGTGCTTGGAAAAGCATACCGTGTATGGTTAATTCCTCTATTATACTAGACATTAATCCAGAACCTACTGATTAATGGGTCACTGTCGTTCATACATCCTAACTCTGTCACCTGCCATAATACAGCTCGATCAATTAGACGACATACATACACCAGCGCAGAACTACGAGCATCATAGTCGAGAACAGCTACGTCACCTTTATTTATTCTGGCAATACCATCGCGCTCATCTCCGTATTACATTACCCTACAGCTTTGTCACGTTGCCTCTCAGGTAATGACGCTCGTTACCCTGCGGGAACACGGCAACGCAATCTCGAAGGAGATTATCATTACAATTCTCATACGACGACCACGCTTATGTCAAAAGGCTTTTAGTTACGCAGCTCTATTAGATATATTTTGCTTTACGCTAAGTGCTGGCATTTGAGACGTAACTCGCGGCTCACGAGTATGACATCGCTTCCCCAATAGCAACGTAAAATCATACAGCCTTTGTCGACGCGTAGCAACGCATTTTGCGATTTTCTATGGAATATTGAACATGTTTGTACTGTAATAAGATTTCTGAGTATCTATTAATTGGCTGTCACTACGGTGAATTAATTATTGTTCTATGCTAACGAAGCTTGGTTAAATTAATCGGGTTTGAAACGTTGTAACATACCTAAACATACGTTAAATTTTGAGAAATTTAAACGTCAATCTATGATTGCATAATTGCTATTTAAAATAAACATACATATATTCTTTTTCTTTGTTCTTTATTGTACACACAAGACAAATACATTTGTTGAATACATGCTAATTTACAAAGGCTAGACTTACCTTACCTTACCAGAGAGATAATCGTCATTATTAAATTATTATTGGCATGGGAGTGTCAAATTATGAATTGTTTCCTATTGTTTCATAATCCGACAATATAAATATTGTGCCGCCCGCCGCCACAAGCCAATCGGAATATTTAAACGTGTTTAATGAACTGGTCTATTTCCGAGCGGTAATGCTTTCCGTATGTACCGAATGTTTTATTTATGTTGACGCGAGCACGGAAATGATGGTTGTTCGACGAAAGGTCTACATACTAGGGCGTTCTGTGAACCGCTTAAAAATATATGACGATGGACTATTACGGTGTGTATTTATCGAGCCGCACAAGTCATTATTGTCGTGGGTTCGATTCCCACCCAGGACAAACATTTGTGTGATGAGCACTCTATGTCTAGGCGTAATAAAAATATCTATGTAAGTACTATATCGTATGTATATCAGCTGTCCGGAAACCATAACACAGGCATTCACTTGCCTAATTTGGGATCAGAAAGCCGTATGTGGAATTGTCCCCAGTTATTTATTATTTATTTATCATACGTACATTGTTTGATTAGAGTGATTAGGTCGCGTAAGCCACGAGCTAATCGTACTTAATTGAATGGACACACTGACCGTATAGCGTAAGGAAAATCTTAAACTGTTTTAGCGGAAAAAAAATTTTTCTTATGTATTTGTTTGCGTTTGACTGCCAGTTCACCTGACAAGCGATACTGTCTGGGACGTGGCACGCTTGCCTAGAATTGCCTGTTCAGTTTTGTTTTGAGTAATCACCACTAACATGTATCAGGATAAATAGACGCCGGCAGGGAGATCTACCAGTTGAAACATTTCAACCGGCTCAATTAAGTATTTGCCAGGTGTATGTAATACTTGCTGATTAGCCGCAGCTTTTGACCTCCCACTGCTGGGTTGAGTCTATCTTGCAATTGGAGGACTTGGAGCTTACTCATGCTGTTCATATACGGATTTTGGAGATACCATCGCCTGTTCGTCCTTACCTCTGGTAATTTCGAACAAGTAGGACTGTAGATACCTAGATATTCGCGATCGTCATTAATGGAATCTTGAATAAGAAAATATTCTCTTCATGCATTTGTACGAAGTGTGGAATTCAAAAGAATCCTTTTTATACGTTGTCGGAGTGAAATATTCTTTTATATTTTACTATGGTAGTCCATCTACCGTAATCGCATTACATAAAGTAATTATGTAGAAAAACAATAACCTAGAAACCTGGATTGTAATTGTATACTACACACACGTTTATATTCAAATATGGTAACTCCAAGTTATGCTTGCAAGAAAATATGGAACAAAAGAACAACTTAGTGTAGGGTTAACAGATCAAAATAATACGGTTTCCTAAAAATGTCCCCAATATTTTGACAATTTTCCTCTCGTACCTACTGCGTTAATAGTGTATGCGGTAGGTAAAAAATTCAAAATATGCATGGCGCCACTTTCATAGCGAACATAGAAATATTATTTTTTTCTGGATTTTAGGTCTCCAATAGTTTTCCAAGTTTAAGTGATTTCTGAAATAACAGAAAAAACCGTATGCTTTGGTAGCCCTAGACTGGCGATACGCTTCTTTGAAATACCACACTGCCATTAAAACAAGTTGAAGCATTTAATAGGTTGGGGCATAAATAATAAATTTGTATTTTAATGAATGGATTGCGTGTCGTTATAACACACAGTACCTGAAACAATAGATGTAGTTGAAAAGGTAAATTTAATTAAAAATGTATTGGGTACATCACCATACTTAGTACTCATATGTACCTTTACATAAACACACGTAGTTAGTAAAATCGGTATTTAACATAGTAATTAATATATTTTATCTCCTTATCTATTTACTTTTATTGATACCGAATATTTAAATTTGAGATAGATCCACTCTTAAAATAAGACACAATTGCCCCCAAATGTTTGAGCCAAACTGCTCCACCATGTAAGATATCGAACCATCTCGGATACTCATATCGATGCTTCATTATTATTCAAAATTTTAGCTCACGAAAAAATACCTCCCGTCTAAAAGCCTGGATCATCTGTGCCGCGAAGGTGACACTTAACGAATACAAATGTTTTTGAAGTGCCGACAAAAAAATCTCAAACGCCCCGTACTTAACGCAGCGTCAGACTGTCAATGTATTTACACGTGAAACTAGAATTTTCTGGCCATTAATATAACATGAAAATGTAAGTAATCAATCTTAGTGTTTGAAGTGAAACTTATAAAAAGCTACTTGATCTAAATAGCCATATACGAGTATAAGAACGGCACAGCACTTTAGGATCATTCTTTGTCTTTTATATTTCTAGTATCAGCGTCTAAGTATCACTCGGTCTCCCACACATTGCAGCTTAATTACATTATGTACAAGAGCTATGATGTTTCGTCTCGCTTCTAAAATAAATATGGGAACACGTGTAATCTGTTGTCCAATCGGTGGAGAGTTTATCGACATATTGCATGTCAAAAATCTATTCGGGCACAACGCGATATTGTATCTGCACACGCCTCCTTCACATTAAACGAGATTGAACTGGGAACGTAATACTCAAAAGTATTTGCCTCATGTGAGTTTTGGCGAGCGTCCATATAAATTTAATGTAATAAATTATTTTTCAATAGCAAGTCGCAGTCATAGCCTAACAGTTTACGGAGTACCAGTCTCGGAATTCTGAGATTCAAATCCTAAAACGCACCTCTGATTATGCAAAATTGCTGTGAAGGAAGTAAAAAATCGCAAGAAAACCTGCACGAATTGTGAGTTTCCATAATGCTTTCAGAAGTGTGTGAGGTCAGTAAACCCCTTGATGTGTACTATGGTCTTAAATCTCATTATGAGAGAAGACTTATGCATCGGTGCGTAAATAAGACGGGGTGGAAAAGATCCCGATGAGGTAAGCTATCATGAAAATTTTTTGACACGTTCTTTGACACGTTCATGCGGTCATGTTATAAATGGCAAATTGTTAAATGCACTAGAAAAAGAACGATACCTGGATAGTATTACAATACATAAATATGTTATGTTAATACAATTTTAGGTAAATTTTCTCTTTCCTTCCAGTTTCCACCGTCGATGCTCCATTGCTCCGTTTTGGCGTGAAACATGGACAAAATAATCAGACTTTCGCATTTATATTACTACAGATACTATAAGTATTGCATACAAATTAGGTTTCAAACACTAAGCAAATCTTAATGTTAGCTCACTTCGAGTGGTTAATGAAAACGTTTTCCTTGTCCGTTCGACTCGTCGGAGCTAATTTATTTGCTAACCGTACTTTTAGTGTGCTTCACTACAAATCGATTAACGTGTTTGCTTTGATGCTAAATTGGATACTTTCTAGCGGCTGTAACGGGATTTAGAGTTCTATTTTCATTTTATTAGATCTGTCCGTCCCCGTTTCGGGTTTGTTAATAGACTCAATATTTATATAAATACTTAGTAGGTATATGTGGTCGAAAAAATATTTCATTAGATTTGAGCAGTCAGGGCGACAATAAAAGCGTGCCTTCCTAGTCCGTTGGGACATAGGTTATCGACCTCGGCTACGGACTTGAGCACTATTTCAGATTGGATAATATTGTACAGATACCTATTCGTATATATTGATAGGTAAAATGTTTCAACTTTTGTATTACTCCAGTGCTGGATACGGTGTTTCTATAGTGAGATGGTTTGAAGTCATAATTTACCACGCTGGCCATATTATGCTGATTGGCAGACTTCCAATAGATATTATGGTTATCATAGGTTGCATTAGTGATTAATTAATTAAACTCAAAGTAGCTTGTATACTAGACTTATATTTATATGAAATAAAAATAATTAAAATTTAATTTAACTTGTTAAATACATTTAAAACATCAACAAATTTCATACGCAGCGGCTTCCATTAATGAAATTAAAATCGTCACAAACAGAAACGTCACGCGGTGAGTGGAAAAATAACAAATTTTAATTATTTTGAAATTCATGCGAAAAGCTCTTGCTGTGTATTGTTTTCCCGTGAAGCGCTTGTAGTTCCAATGCGGTGGTGGCTCGGACACAATGTGATAGACACCAAAGACAAGTGCTTATCAGATTGAAGACAGTCAATGATGGATTGTCACAATTATTTGCGCGTTTCAAGAGACGTGTTAAGGTGATAGTCATGATAGGTTACTTTATAAGCTGGACTGTTGGATCGAGACTAAACTAGCGCTATAGCTAAACGACTTTCCTGTCTGGAGACACAGTATCGACAGTATTACGTACGTACGTACGTAATTCAAATTTATTACAAAGTCGTACGTACGTACGTACATACGTACATTTACGTACGTAGGTAATTTACTTTTTCCAACCCATTTGTTGTTCTACTCTTGGACACTGCTCTCATAATGAAGAGGTTTCTTGACTGTCACCCATTATTATGTGGAATATGAAAATATGTGGACAAATAAATATGATGTTATTATTATTATTATTTTCACTAACATAGAAGTATTCGTAAAAACGACTGAAAACGAATTAGTTCAATATATAAAATGAAAGTTCCCATTGCAACACGGTTCCCCGATATTTATTTCCCGTTTCTAGGGCAGACTGCTAGCGACCGATAGAGCACGCCGTTGTATGGGGATGTCAAGTGTCTCATTATAGACATTAACTTCAATAAGAAGAGATATATCTCGCGAGAAACAGCCACTACCACTATGTACTGTACGCATTGTAGGAAAGAAATAGTGTAGTTATGTATTAAATGTGTACTTGATATTTAACTTGCTTTATTCGTTTTTACAATATTTCGCTAATACTGTTACACTGCTTGTAACTTGTGATGAAATTAATTAGAATCAATTTCAAAATATACTTTATATATCAAGAAATATTGCCTACACCATATAATAATATATTATAATATATTAAAATAATTATTTCATATTTATTTTTTGACTAACAACCAATGTTACAATTTTGAACATCGTTATTAAGAGTTTGAAGAGTACGTACCTACTAAAGAAATACCCATATCTCGGATCTCATCTTTCTATCTAAAAGTCCTCGACTCTTACCAGATTTTAGAGCACTTCTTAAAAATGTACATAATTATCATATTCCCTTCCAAATTCTGACCTAAATAACTTCACCTTACAAAGCAGGACAAAACTAATTTACCTTTGCGAATAAAGTTCAAGGATTTCAGCCACTCGTAAAACAAACAAATATAATTTAACAAAACAATTAATAGATATAATCTAATTGAATTGCAGATCACTGAATAGTTTTGATTGAGATAGTTTGCAGGTCGCACGATTTCAATAAATTGGTTAACTGAATCAGAAAATTAAAATATAGACCGTTACAAAAATAAATCGAATTCACAGAAGACTTCAGAATATTGTTATTTTTCTACGTAAATCTATCAAAAATCCACCTAAATCTATCAAAGAAGTTATTGCTTTATATTGTACATTGAAACTGTTTTTATTTTCATTACTATCAGGATAATCAAATTCAATGAAGCCAAGTCAAGTCAAACTTATCACAACTATCAGTCTTATGTCACGTTTCTATATCATCTTACCAAATATATTGGAGATAGTATTACTTATATTCGTAGTACATACATACTCGTACATACCATTTTTACGATCATCGCTGCCTGCTTTACGTCAACCTTGTTTGCAAATGCGGTCTGCGTAATATTAATAATATAAGTCTACGGCCTGTCTATTGAATTATATGATTTCATATCCACAGAGCACACAGATTTTAATTATATTACATTAATGATTTGGATCATCTTTCTCTTGATTTGGAAAATTCAGGGATAATGCAATCGTCTACTTTAGAATATTCTGACACTTTCCCCTACGAATTGAGCCTAAAGTTAATAACGTATATAAATCCACAAAAGTATTTGATACTTGTCCAAGGGCGTTACAAGATGCTAACTGTGGCTCGTGGTATGAACGTTCATTTTTTTCTTTCATTGTTTCAAAATAAAGTTGTTTAAAAACCTCTTTGAAAAAAAATCAATACAATTTTTGTAGTATTTCTTAAAGTTGACTAAAGCGGTATAAGTCCTTATTATAGAGACAGTGTATCCTATCAGTTTAACCTTAGCGTATAATTGCACTTTTTAATGAAACAATAAACTTACAATGAAGTTGAAGTTGAAATAAATACATATTGTACACTACATCGTACAATTCAATTTGAATCATCGCAAAGAGACCCGTATCTCAATTTATACTGGATACATAAACCAGTGGTCATAAAAACTCATAATAGCCCCCAAATCTTCCTTACAGAGAATTTACTGGGTTTCACAAAAAAAAACATGCGATCATTAAATTTATCATATGGCAATGGTTACAGGTGGTAAAAATGTCATGTCTCGTGAGGATATTTGGCATTGATGTGTCACAAACAGGTCGTTATGTTTGAAGCACGGGTTTTAGATTACCTATGTATATGGATGAGTGTACTGTGACACTTTTTACATTTTATTTAAGGGTCGTGTGCAAACGTAATAGAGGGAGCCTTGTCAAATGAAACCTTAAAACATGGATTTAATATCACAAATGCGAAAGACACGACGTTAATGTTCGACGCAAAAGAAACTGCTGGGCCGATTCGGGTGCAACGTATTATGACGATAGCTTAAAATATGAGGATGGACATAGACATTTTTTCAGAATTCTACTGTTTTATTGATTTCACGCGGAAAAATATGAAAATTAAGTTTTTAACAACATAACATACAAAATACGAAATCAATACAGTTACAATTCTAATCCAGGCAACAATACAAACAAAAGCAGGATTTACATTTAAAGCGTAAAGAATTAAATATATTATTACAAGAAGCAAAAAGGTTATTGACATAAAGCAAATATTATAGACATCTCCCACTTGACGGTTCTACGAAACAACGAACGAAAGAGATTCACTCCAATCACATTTATATTATCGATATCACGACGATAGGGATCAAGAAACGGTTACGATGGTAACGGAATCGCCTTCGGGATGGTTCTACGGGAAACGGAATCCGACTACGATAAGTTTACGCCATTTTTATATGTACGCAATCATATTGATAGGCATCGGAATTCCGTTACGAGCGTGCAGGGATTACGTTTTACGGTGACGCATTCCCAGTTTTACTATGTCGTATGATTACAACGAATACTGCCTATTAAATCTGGGTCGGGTGTAACTGAGGCTTTATTCCGTTTTGAATGTCAATAGTATCCCATTTTATGGGTACTCATTTGGTCATAGTGTGTTTCCAGTTACTTTTTTCTATCTTTACTTAGCAAACAAACAAACACTACATCTGAAATTTGGATCCTCGCTATATCAATTCCAACATTAGAGGAATCGCTAATGAGTTGCCGAGTTGAAGCAGAGCGGTTTTTGACTTTTTCTTGAAGAGCTTCGTTTTGTAGGCCTTGCAGAGTACCTATCTACATCAAAGAGGTTCATGCTACATAGGTACATTTTGATTTATTTCACGAGCTCAGAACATATTTAAGTTCACTGCCATTATTTCTTGAGATTATTTTGTACTTGACCTTAACAACATTAAAATGCTACATATATATAGTCTTACAAAAACGGCCATTTTACTCAACCTTCTTACTAAAACGTATTGGGCTGAGCCTTACAAAAAATATTTTACTTTAAGAGCAATAAGTTTACCAATATAAATTTCTCCATCAGACAAAGCGTTGTCAGGAAACATTCAAAATGTCTTATTTTTTTCTGTTTAATCTCACTTAGCTTATCTTGATATTTATTCCGTAAAGACAGGCGCATAATATTGGGCGCCAAAACATCTGTCTTACATTAATTACATCGTGATAAGTACGAAAGTTTCTGCTGCGAACTTTATTCGGGATAATTGATGGATTTGTCAGCGATCGTAATTTATCATCCTGGACTTAAAGTATATTATTATAAATCATGTTTAAGATTTGAGATCATTAAGGGTCGTTACCATTGTGAAATCTTTTAGATGCTTCAAGAGAGTTTAATGTCACAACTTAATTGGTGAATATCAAATTTTGCTCCATCAATTCACGTCGCTAGCACAAAGTATATCATAATTACTCTGACTCATAGTAAGTTTCTGCAAGCTGGCTTGAATGGTGCAAAAAACCGCACCAAAATATGGTCTCGTCAAAAATTACGCCATATAAGTTCAAGACAATGTAATCATATGCAAATTGCTTGTATGCTTATGCTTGTATACTTGAATTACTCTTCATAATCATCTTCGTTATCCGAATGTTAAGCACCGTAAAATAGGTTAAAGATTTCTTTAACGGCTGCAACAAATCTGGTTTTCTTGGTTAGATCTCTCAATGTTAGTCATAAAATACGCTGAGCGATGTCCCAAAAGATATTGATATCTCGTGACATTTAATTCTGCCCTTTCTTCGAGTAGGATATATCGTCAAACACAAGATTGCGGTCTGATTTATTACGCTTATCCTTTACTCGATTCGTAATGTATTACGCATTCTGAGATTATGTTCAAGATTATTTTGTATTTAAATACGAGTCTTTCAAATTTCTCTTTGCAATATCCCGAGTTTAGAAGCTTGCACTAGACCACCATAGCAATACATGCTACTGACCTCAGATACGAGAACGAAGTCAAATTTAATGGAGGAGCTCGATTTGCAGGCTACTACTGAAACATAAAAAAATGTTCAAACATAATCGCGGCCAAACAACTTATTTGCTATACAATGCAAATGTCCATACATTTTAAGAGGCAAGTAGGACGTAGCCAATATATTTGCGTATCTCAAAAACCCTTGTCTCATCCATCCCTTTATCGTTTCGCAATTGGAAGCAGGTCTTTTTTTCTAATAAAAAATACGGGTTTCCTTCTGATAATAACGGTTAAGGTCCAACTCCCTGGTCAAGGGAGAGTAGAAATATTTGAAACTCACAGAGAAAATTTCTGAGATAAAAATAGAATTAATATTATTCAATAGGTAATTACTTAATTATGTATACCTATCTAAAGTCATATACTACCGGAGTATGTCAGAATAAGCGGATAAAATTAAAACAAATTGCAGTGATAAAGATCAGTCAATAATCTTTATCATTTGTACACTAATTATATACATACTGCAAATATCTGCATAGTGAAGTTCAGACGGCAATGTAACAACGCGAGCCATAGTAGTAATTACTCATAGAAATCGAACCGATACTATCTATATTTACCGCAGTTTTATAATAAATGTAAGGAGAAAATGCTGATTCCTATATTTTATACAGCCATAAAACACTACCGATTTAACCTTTACGTTAGAATATCAATAAGTTGTTTAAAATTAGTCTGACTAAAAATAACTAAATGTGCACTAACGTTTTTAAGCATTTAAGCATTCCTCCTTGTTAGTAACTAAGGAATAATTATTTTAATAAATGTAGTAACAAAAATAATAGGTAGGTACTACTTATGGGTTTCTCTAAAATTATGTTTACACTGTACCAAGAGACAAAGGACAAACGCCCACGGAAATAATTAAGAAAAATGGTTTTTTATCCAATTAAATTACTGAGAGTAATGTAATTGCAACATTGTGTTCCAACAATTATTATTAATATCTCATCTAAACAAGTATGAAGGTTATTTATTACAAGACATTTCCAACGTTGTACTCTGTTCGGTGTTATGACACGTTACGAAGTTGAATACTTCACAATCTCTTTTCAGTCTTTCGAGGAGGCAATAATAGAAATGTCATACGTCTGTCTGTTCCATTCCGTTTTATTGTAACGACTCGCAGATAGACGTGGCATAAACTCCGTTTTACAACTCACTTTGTTGAGCGCGTAAAACGGAACGACTGCGGTGAACGATGTAAGAATATGTGCATATTGTAATAGTTGTGAGATTCAAAAGTATTTTTCACGCGGAAGTAACCAGATACTTGTACTTAACAAAGATAGACCTTCCTACCTTCCTTATATACATAAAAATCCCAAGTCACGATGTTCGTTTGTGCTAATCTCCGAAACCACTGAACCGATTTCAATGAAATTTTGTAGATATCTATAGTATGGTCCAACTTAAAAGATAGGATATATTTTAACTCGATTGATAATCTAATTTTTTTATTGCAAAATCAATGTTTTCTTATAGGACAACGCTTGGACAAACATCATGATACGGGATTTTGACATATTTGACATTATATGATTTAACAACCACGGGAACCGTGGTGAGGTCTACTAGTAATACATATAAATTTTTTGAATTTGAATTTGAAAGTCCCTCGAAACATACACAACACACAAATTTCTCTATGTATAATGTATAAATTATATTCGTATGTATACTTCAACATCTGTCCGGTCACCATAGTACAGACTCGGCCTAGTTTGGGGTCAAATTACCATGTGTGAGAGTGTGCCAAGATATTATAATTATTATAAAACAATACCAACCATCTAATAAGCTTTTATGTTTAACTGTAATGCAGGCGTCATTTATTTGACTGGTCTATCTTACATTTGGGTGAAAGTTTTCGACAAAAAAACCGAGACATTTTTTTATGAAATTGTCAACGGTAACGAGACAATTAAGAAGATGAATCTGCGACAAAAAAGAACGTTAATTTC
The DNA here is from genome assembly GCA_018246895.1 of Aspitha aspitha aspitha. Lineage (NCBI taxonomy): Eukaryota > Metazoa > Arthropoda > Insecta > Lepidoptera > Hesperiidae > Aspitha > Aspitha aspitha. The sequence goes on from DWGJ01000448.1 coordinate 25,405, forward strand.
CTCCGTCCATTTCAAATGAGCTGCGATTTTTTAAGACATCGCGACAAGCGCAATGAGTAAAATAAGTTACGTTTCTCGTCAACGCTTTTAAAACCGAGTAAAATTGTGAGGGATTCCCGCAATTTAATTTTAAAAAAGGCAACACTGAGCTTACCGCCGCATTTTAGTCCTAATCGAGTTCAGACTTAGCCGTTCTGTGTGATGCTTAAAACTAAATAAAAATGTCAACTAAAAATAAATGCTTCCACAGTTTTATTTTCAAGCATTTCTTAGATGTTAATTCGGTTCACAAACAAAATGCACTGATCTTTAAAACAGTTTTAATACCCACAAGATTGTGACATAACTTTGCTAATATTCTTACTCTACATCACAAATAAATAGTCTTTAAAAAATAGGACGAGCACATCGTTTCTCTGGCAAGTAAATTAAAGTTACTCAAACAAATCTGTAAGTCTATTTCTTAAGTACGTACTTGTTAAGAAAATTAATGGAACTTTCAGTTGTAATGGCTAGAATTTGTGTATTACTAGACATAGTAGGTAATAGTCATAGTGTAGGATTTCCATGACCTTCAAAGCGTCGCAGTGGTGCAATGCGGGTAGTACCACGCCATGTCTTATTGTTACTGCAAAGAGCAGACCTTGGATTGTCAGGTTGTAGGCATTTGAATGTCTTTTCATAGTTTTTATTTTTGACTTTGCTAATTTCGCTCTGATACCTTTCAGCACTTAGAACACCTGCCAGCGTCTTTTCATAACATTTTATAACCGAAAATGTTTTGACTTTCTTTTGTTATGCTATATTATAACAAATATGAAACTCAGGCCAACAAACGAAGATATTATTTGTAAGAAAATATACGCGATACTTGAAGCAATTTTTATTAACGTTACTAATTTACTATTGAACGAACTATCAAACCTGGGTACTAATTATAATGTGTTTGATTGCTCAATTTAATGGGCTTTTTTTCAATGTAATACGTATTATATTGTGGCAATATTAGTATAGTTTTTTATCTATTTACCGGTTAGGTCGATTACAATGGGTGACAAATATAGCATTAATATACGTAGACATAGTGGTTTTTCGGTCCTACCTCTCTATTTCACCTATGGTATAATCATGTAGGTAGGTATAGCCAAAATAACAAACACACCTGTAATACTAACTAAAGATAATAATTCATGTGTCTAGATAGCACGTGTCTGGGCAATTACAAAACAATCAATCACGATACGCCTTATAGTAAAACGAATTTATGAAGCCAGTAAAATCTCAACGCTATTAATATAACACGTGAATCTGTAATTGATTTACGACAATACATATAACAAGCTAAAAACCCATTTACCTGTTACATGTAAGATCCTAGTGAAAGAAACAAAAGGTAAAGGTAAAAGATAACATGTAGTTACCGAGCAAGCGGACGGTGCGGAATGGGCCCCGCACGTTCCCGCAGCGGTTGCGGCCGCTAACGCGCTGCTTCCCGGCACCTAGTAACAGGAAAATATAATCAAATCCACTGTCATTCAGAACATCAATAAAGTCGGATACAAACACGAGCAAACTACAAAAAGAGCGTAATACACAAATCAATAACACCATCAACTCTTTGCTACACAGACGTGAATTTTACGAGCACAATTTCCTAAAACTTTTTAATAATATCAATGTCTTCTTGTTTTCATATCTACAAAATACATATGTTATTGCTGTTAAACGATAATATATTACATATAAAAGCCTCTATTTTAGGATTTATAAACGTGATTCATGTAAAACACGGCATCGAAAATAATTCAAACCCCGTATTTAACAGCCAACTTGTTATGCGAACACGTATTTTGGTCATGTGGTTGCGAACAATTAATTTACTCGCGTAGCACTTACACGCTGGCGAAAATTGCTTGTAGGCATTAAACTATAAATAACGAATTTTAGATTTACAGGCACTCTTTCACAATTTCATATTTTACAAAAAAAATACGTAAGTAGGTATAATAGTTTATTTGTAAAAAAGTTACACATAAATAAACATTATTTTATTGGTGGTATTAATAAGAATAGGAACAATGTGTTTTTCGACCCACTCGGCTCGGGTCGTTCCTGTAATGCCATGTGAGTGCCACAAAGAGGATAAGTCGGATATTTGTATACCACTCTTAACGTCTCTGACGACGTTGGCGAACCACGAATCTGGTCGGGAAAACTGCCACTAGCGGTCGCACTTTCAAGTCTCTATCTAGTGGAAGTTAACTTTGTATATCGTTTGTAACCCTTCTCCATTAAGGACTCCGCATCAGATAGAGGTCATAATGGTAATACTACAGTACTAGCACATTTATTAGCATATATGTATATCAAATCAGAAAACAAATGCTAAATGTATGAGAACAATTGAATAACTGTGCATTACAAAAATAATCTATTACTATCTTCCTATGTTTTAATGTGTATTACACAAGTTACATCTAGCTGAGTACCTAAATTATGTAAAATATTGGGTTGATAAATACATAGATAATTATTATACAAATCGAATAAAATTATATAATCTCAATGGGCATTGATGTTCCAAGTGCCATTTACACGAGACACTGTCGGTTTAAGAATTAAATAGGTAATGGTAGATACAGTTATACCGGGTTATCATTATTAAAAATATGTGACATAGTAATACTGGGGATTTATATTTATTATAAGATTCTACTCGTATATAGGTTATAGCGTAGGATGGCTATAACGGTAAGGTATAAAAAGTATAGCAATTTTGTGGAAAATCTTAACACACCATGGTATGTCTCATAGTGTCGTGGACACGTGGGAAGGGCACTCTGTCACCTGCCAAAATGTTTTCCAACTACGGAGAACGAGAATTAACAATATCGTTATAATAGAATTCCGTTAACAAACAAACACTTACATAATCCAGTAATACACTTCTCGATCAAGTATTAACGATTATCCTAAAGAAAAACAGAATCAGTTTTCTTACAACTTAAACTGGCATAATTATTATTTACTGTACCACTGTGTGATAAATCTCATTCGTTAACAATTTCCTCGAAAATAACTTCTCTTAGAAATAAAAACGTCAGTTATGTCTTCATTATCTGCCTTATATTTCATCGTCATTATAATGAATAGGATATATCAATAAAATGAACTTCTTTCCTTTAAAAGATGTACGTTAATATTAAAACAATTTAAACAAAATTAATTGAAACGAAATTTTATTTATCTTTAAACATTTCATAAATTAATATACGTGCTCTTTTTGTTACCTTTAATTGTTCCTGTTTATAATCCGGTTGATATGGCAGTAACATGCGTATTTTCCCCCAGCGGTTGAAGAAGAGCGCGATCGCTCCGATCCACACCATCAGTACGAGGACGACTATGGCTATTTCCACCCCTCTTATCTATGCGTGAAAAACGTTTATGTGAAACATATAAGTATAACTAAAGTATAGAGCTAGTACTGCTAGAGCATATATCGCTGGTTTTCATGAATACTCGCACAATCCAAAATCCACATTTTACAGGGTAGCCATTTGAAAATTTAACAAAATAAATCAATATTGTAGAAAATGACCAATCACTAAACGACATTTTTGCGCGCCATTATACCCGTTTTTCCATTATGAATGTAAGTTTTACTGAGTATGAAATACGGAATATTTTGGATTTATATCTGTTATAAACTGGTATTTTCATAATTTTGATTTTGATTCATGAAAAGCAGCGGTATGACCAGCTGCAAGGTCATAATATAAAATGTATCCAGCATGTCTAATAGATACTATCCGCGTTCTAGGAAGTCTGTCATGTCATTTTTTTTAAACATCTAAAAAACAGGACTCAGTTATAATAGTTGCTACGATGTTAAGTTTTTCTGTATGATAAAGGTAGAAAGGGTCTTAAAATCAATTCTATGTTAATTTCCAAGGAGTGTTGTGGACAGGAGTTAATAGTAATTTCAAGGTAAGTCTGCTGCATCTCACACTACGCCTCACTTACAAATTCATGCCTATTGTATGATAAAAAATATTGTACGATAACAAAAATGGACATTCCAACTTAGGTCCTATTAAGCAACTGGGAGATTTAGAAAAAAATTGTTCTAATTAACATTTACGTAGACTTTGGACATACGAGTAGTATGTCGACTGCATTAATCATTAACCGTTAGCATCTATTAAAAAAATATTAAATGTATACCAGCATAAATCAATTCGATTGTACTAGTGGTATAAACCTTTTAAGTAAATAACTTTTCACTAGCTACGTGAGTTATACAGTAGTTACCACATAATGTTATAAATCATGACCTCCATAAATCTTTTTCTTTCACAGTTATTGCGTGAGGGACGCAGAAAGCCCGCTGCGGAGAATTTTAATAGGAAATCTAGAAAATGTTACCTTTGCAGCCTATAAAAATTGATAGAAATTTTAATACTTGTGTTTGTTTTATTTGTATGTTTGTATTGTTGTAAGTTTGTATGTTTTATTTTATTACATTTCCTCACCCATGTTACGACTTACATTAATCGATTCGATATTTATATCTAAGGTGGATCACGTTAAGTATGTTATATAGTTGTTATACAAATTATTATCATTACAGTACAAATTATTATCATTACGAAGTAGGCCCTGGTTCCTACAAATAAAAGAAAATAAATAAATACGTCTAAGACTGACTAATAACCGTTGTAGTGGAAAAAACCATTATATTTAATTCTAATATACAATTAGGACGAATATACATAGGTATCAGATATCAACAATTACCGTTGGGAAGGTGGGCGAAGGTTCAGGGGGGGTGACGGAGGAGCGGGGCGTGCCCAGAGCCCCGTCCTGCTGCGGCGAAGTCCGAGGTGGCTCTGTGGATAAAAAGAATGGCTTAAGAATTTTTAATGATAGTAAAAAATCAATGTTGGAAACAGTTATAACGGTTTTTAATTTAATAATATTTTTTTGTTTTATTACATAATTATGTGACATTAAATACAAAACAAATTGTTAAGTATTGATATACAATTGGCTATACGACTGGCCTCGTGGTCGAATGGTTAGAGACCCTGACTGCAAAACCGGAGATCGTGGGTTCGATTCCCACCCAGGACA
>DWGJ01000449.1:0-30532 GCA_018246895.1 Aspitha aspitha aspitha
GAGAGGCAGCCCGTGAAACGGCTAGGTCAGAAACGGCATTCATTGACTGTTAGGCGGTACGAAGTTCGCCAGGTCAGATAGTAAATAAAATAAACATTCTTTGTAAGTATTATTTTATACCTTTTACGAAACGACTATTTACTTAATGTCTTAAAGCAGAAAGCTACTCTTAAGAGTAAGTGAAAGTTAAGTTAAATCTTTTATTTTAAATATATGCTATTAGCTCTCAATATAATCATAAGGAAAGTTAACCACATTGCCAGCTGGATGAAAATGCTCACGAGCAATGTTTATAAAAAGGTAATCTAATATGAAATTTATTTTAGATAGATGAACACTAATTTCATTTGCATAAATTACTGCTTTTATAAGGTACCTACGATTTTCGCTAGTAATTTATATTAATAAATATTAATTTGTGCGGTGTTAGACGACTTTATGTCAATGTATGTTATTATGGTCAATCTGAATATAGGTCTAAAGTTTTCCTTGAAATAATCTTTCAGATGGTGACGAATTTCAAGAATACAAAATACTTCGATACAGAGAGGGCATCGTAGATTAACAGTAGGAACAAAAACTCGCCGTGATCGGTCGGCTTTAATAATGTGATACACACACATCACATAAGATTTTAAATGATATGAAATTGAAAATCCGATAAAATAGATAAAATTATTAAAATATTATTGAAATAAGACAATTTGAGAAGGAATGGTAATAACAAAACAACAGATCTTAAATTAATATCTTTATTATCTTTGGCCTCAAGCCTATTCACACAGTTTCGAAAAGCAAAAGTTATTGCAAGTTTCAATTCAGGTACCTACTAAAACTAAATACCTTCTACATATAATGCAGTACTTTTTTATTTTTAATCATGCTAAAAATGTATTTACACATCTTATTTAATTAATACTACTAAAGTAATTTATTTTCATTAACATTTACAAAAATTCGTTTCATCAGGTTTTTTTTGTAAATATTTTACACATATCTGATAAAAATAATTTAATATAATATGTTAATTTCTAACAACGTAGTATTTTAATTTTTTCAACATGCATGCAAGAAACACATTGCAGATAACATCAATTAATTTTTATTTCACATTCGTTTTAGTAATGCATTGAGTACCTAATTCAGAGCTAATGTATATCAAAAATGGAAAAACATGTAAAGTTGATAAATGTTTTTATAATTTCACTATATTTCAATTACAAAATAATAGTAATATAAGCACACAAGAATAACTTAAGTACACAAAGTAATATAATATATTCTTTAGAAATGTAAAGTAATAAATTATTTGCTTTAGACATTATTATTATTATTACATACGTGTCGGTTGAATTGAAATGATATGTACAAAAAAAGGGGAAAAAAATGTAGAATAATTACCAGCTTATTGTATCTCATATCGGATTCAAAATTTAAAGAACATTAATTGAATGTGTTTTTTTAACTATAATCACACTTTTTAATTTTAATAACGCCAGTCAACATTTTCAGAATCGCTGTTCGAATTGTAAAAATATTTATTTATAAAACTATATTTATAAAACTGAATCTGAGAATTATAAAATTGGTTATGAGAATAATTTTAAATTTAATTTTAATGTAGCTATTAATTTATTTTTTGATCGGAACTATTACCGATTATTTATTAGTCTGATAGAATAGGACGTGTTTACATTAAATTTCGCTAAGCCTTTGAATCATACAGTAACGAACTTTCGTACCTGGCATTACCATCATGTTGCTTTAAATATTAGTGATTACGAATGAGTCTATCCAAAGAGTTCCAGCTGCAAGAGTAGTCAATTTGCAAATGGCCGTACTTTGACAGATGGAAGTTGTTCGGGGCAGTCTTCGGCAGTGGTCGTGCCCAATCTTCGTAGTCCGGTGATACGCTTTCATATACAAAGGGTTCGTACGCCTCCATCAACCTGACGATACAAAAAGAACAAGAATTGAAAATTAACTATTTTATTTTATTTATATACATCAATTGATGGTTGCTTGCTTTGGATTAATTTAGTTCATTAAAGCCTTCAAGATGAACGTCGCTTAAGGTCTCTTAGTGACGATATAAATCTAGTATAACTTCCAAACTTCGAAGTGATTACCTACACTTAGCTTGCGTCCTCATTTACATTGGCACAGTTTATAATAAATGTTGGAGATGTAACAATAAATAACATTTTTGTACCACTTCTCACGACTACTCGTATCTGATCCCAAACTAATAACAGTCTATGTGCTACGTTGATCAAGCAACTGACGAACATATTTCGAAATACATACCTTGATAATTTAGAAGACCTAGAACAAATACTATTAACTACTCAATAGATAGTTTCCTCTGTGTGAGAATTGAATTCACAAATACCGCTTCAGTAAGGGTCAGTAACAAATTATAGAATTAGATGATGTCCTTTGTCAGTAAGAAGTAGGTTTACATAAAATATAGGTAAATACATAATGTAAGTACCTATGTACTTGTGAACATAAATTTTTACAATTAAATTATATTCAATTTTACAATGAAACACGTATTTGTCGATAATGATTTTTGAAATTAAAAAGGCCTACGAGCCTGTAGATAAGTTTTAAACATAGTAACAAAAACTATCAACAAATGTGAATCCCTGGCCGTTCACACCAATATCAGTGTAGGTAAATGTAAGTACGGTCCATAGTAACATTAAAACAATTATAATTTCTCATCCGTGTCAATGCGATTGCGGGTAGATTAAATAATACGAGTGGCTTCACAAACGATGCTTTTGCGACTACTAAGCGTTATAACAACTTAGAACAAACTCGACATGACTTTCTAAATATCTATTAGGATTTTGTAAAACCGCGAAGTAGACTAAGTAAAACAATTATTCTGTAAAAATTGATAATTTTATTTAACTACGTCTATAAGCCGTAGATGAGGTATGCCACACCTGACGTTACATTCGTTTTCGATTTCTTGTAATTGGATTCTAGATTCCAGCTATTCGCTCGTGATAGTTCAAGTGGTTCCCTGCACATTTACGTAATTCGCCCAGAAATTAGTTGTTTTGTTTAGACAAAGCAATTGTTTGTACCGGCTTAGTATAACGTTTCATAGTTACTTAATGTTTATTATTTTTTGTTTACTTTCTTTCTTTTTTAGTACCACGTAACTTGCCGAATTGCCTACTTATGTCATTCTCAAAATATTGCCGTTCTAGGCAAAGCAGTAAACGAATTTTATGTAGCGGCAATGGATTTTTAGACTTTTACTTGAATGCAATTTTCGCCAAAACAACCATTTAATAAGGAAATGTCTTTTATCTATTTACTCTTGTATGTGAAGTCATTTATATCAACTACGTAGGTAGCTACTTATGTTCTAACATTGGCTAAGATTAAATGGTAATAAGGGTAACAAAGGTTCAAATGATAACAAGTTTTTTAATGAAACTAAACCTTGGTTCTACTTTATTACCTCTAACTATGTAGCGAGTTATTAATGAGTTATTGTACAAATTATTCAACTATGTTAATTGCAATTCTCAAATTTTGAATGATTATATACCTACGTAAATCGTTAGATATTACAAGATTATACAATTAATAACTAATTGAGCAGCATAAAGGAAACGTGGAAGAATTAATTAATTAGCATTGCAAGGCTTTTTTAGAATATCCAATAAACATCTTAAATCGTTTATATCAACCTATTGTAAAGCAATATCGATTCATGTTTACTGTATTTTTAATTTAGTTGGATAACATTGTAATTGGTAGGCATGGGTAGTTACATCGTGGTACAGATGAAAAACTGAACCTTGTGATAAATATGATCGCAGTACAGTTGATGCAATGGTCACTGTTGAGGTCAATGTTAGTGACAAGTTTCTCTACATAAACAAGAAACGAGCTGGATTCTCACAAATGCAACTTTCATTTGTGTAAGCAAAAAACTAGCGCATGTTCACACGATGGATTGGAGCATCGTTATTATAACACAAAGCTAACGCTATGCCCTGTACCTGCGGCGCGATGCTTAACTTTTTTTCGCCATTACGCTCGCCGTGGAAGCTAACGTCACGCGGTTTTGTCATGGGAATGGGAACTTGCCGGGCACAAGTAAGAGTGAAATGGATTGAACACTACAAGTACTTATTACATTTGTGTTTGAAGGTAAATTACAGAAGGGGAAATTGATGAGCTCATACTCATTGCAGAAAAAGTATTAACTGCACTTGCCGATAAACTAGTGTGGTCTCAGACAGTAATGAAAGTATGTAAAAAATTAATTAAAACTGTACATGTATTCTTTGTACACACAGTTGAGAAATTATAACGACTAAGTTAAATATTTCAGACAATTAATTAAGTGTATTAAGTAGAAACTCGTATTGACTAACTCTGCGATGGAATGCAATAATGGAATGGAAACATTAATTGGAGTCAAAATTTAAACAATATTAAAAAAATTAAAGAGATTAATAAAACAATATGTAGTAGTAAGGGAACTCCGACGGAGAATAATCAGAAAATCTTAACGTGTTATCTCTGCATCAGCTGCATCATTCCACGATACAGAAATTATAGTCACTTGTAGGTGAATGTGAAACAATATTAAATAGCTCAAAACGCAGATGAAACGATGATAGGGCAAAGTAGAGAAGGCACTACGAAAAAGGCCGCTACTGTACAAATATTGTTGATGTGTGCGAATTATATTTTTGCATCGACTACATTTCGACGTCTTAGAAATCGCAGCCACATGTGGTTCCTGTGCGTGATATCTATTATTATTCGTCACATTAGCGTGAAAATGTTTGCGTGTTTTGTCGCGGTTGCCAGTACCAAGACCAGAATCTCTTCGGCGTTTGTGTTCACCACGCGTAAAGCCGCCGATCTATCTGTCTACGCTTATGTTAACTATCACGGACTATAATTGAAACCGTCACTTGACGGTAAATTGTACTCGTACGTACATTATGCTTGACATCGCTACACTTTAGGTAAATTATTCGAATCCTTCGACTAATAAATAAAGCGCATAATTGTTACGAAACCGAATCAGTCAATGCTCATAAATTAATTCTTCATACTTTATATTCATAGCGTGAGGAACATGCAATCGTATATGACGATGCATTTTCCGTAAGAATCGATTACGTATGGCAACGCAACGTAGTCTAAATACATAATATGATTGTAACAGTTTCTTACCTGGATTGCCGTCTAGGTTTCCCATATCCCAGATTTGCCATCATATATTCCGGATGGTGAGGCAGCGACATTCGTGATCTTGGCGGCGGAGGCAAATACCCAGGCGGCGGCAGTGGAACAGGAGCGTAAATGGGCTCATAGGCCATAGGACGCGGTGCGTATATTGGATCATCTACGTACATAGATCTTCGGCGTTCTTCTGCAATTGATTACAAATGGTGAAGAGTCTAATTCCATTTTCATTTAAATTTATAGAAATCTTTTATACGGGTAACGATAAATGAAATTCATTAATTACCGTTACAGATTTTTAAATGGACCTTAAAAAACAGAACCGGTGTGCAATAGGTACACATAGTCATCCATTTAAACTATTATGCTATGCAGTAAAATCGATTAAAAATTTCGCAAGTGAGAACCCAATACAATTGTAGCCGTTTAAAAATATTGGGTGAGGTAACGACAATAACAAAAAGCATTTTGCACAAATTGGTAATCATTCACAATAAAGCAATTACAGTTGAATCTTTTGTACTCATTAATATTGTGGTAACTAATTAAATAATACTTAAGTCAAGTTAATAATTATTACAATCACAATTTAATTGCATATTGCGGTAGGTACAATTAAACAAACTCCAAAATTTTACTTTGTGCACAATATGATATATTTACATATTTAGTAATAATGTAATGTATAACGTTATACATATTTATGTATAGATCTACATTACTTAAAATAAAATGCCATGGTTGGTATTTATTGACACATACATACATGTATATTACTTAGTAAAAACGTAACAAATAAGCGCAAGTAGCTACGAAACTTACGAATTGGTGCATGGCCGTACATTGCCATGTCGGAATAATCTACTCTGACGGACCTGGACAACTTTCTGCTATATGTTGCATACTCAGGTGTTATGTGTTCACGCTGTGCAATGTTCATTTTATGATTCGGCGTAATATCCTCTCCAGAGTCATAGTTTTTTGTAGGAACATAATAAAAACTTGCACTGACAGGCTCGCCGGCAAAGGAATTCATATTATCTTCTTGGCTCGATTCCGGTGTCTCGCCCTGTATCATCCCGACAGCTTCATTGGCCCATGGGTCGAGATATACTCTATGATTTGATGTTGGAGAATGGTCTTCTTCCCCCTCACTATCGAAATCCACTGCAGCCCAGTATGGACTACCCGCGTGCCCCGGCATTGTTTGGTTTAAATTAAATTACTCACACTGATTACACTTAAATAACGTCAATTCGACCTATGAATTTATTCACACTGAAACAATAGCAGCTGCGTTCGGACACACTACCATTGCCACAAATTTGCACGTACTATCCACACATGGCAGTGTGTATTTTATGTGCTTCGCTTGGAAACACTCATTCTTATTCTCATCACGGCACCGAGAATATTCGATAGACGAACGAGGCAATTGGCGGGAATTTATCAGAGTTACGCATGCGCGGGCGCACGTCCCAGCACCTGACTTGATATAGCGCATGCGAGCAAGCAGTCGCTGTCGGTAAAGAACGAAGATGCAATCCACATTTAGAGAAATGCTCGCGAAGTGGGGTTCGCACGCAATAATTGTGAATCTGTTTATGTAGTTAAATGTTATGGTTCACCAATACCGTGTTGACAAATAAAATATGTATGTAGGTACATTAAAGGCTGTCATAGAAAATTCTTATTAAATAAAAATGACTATAAATTGATAAACACTTGACTTTTATATGCTCTATACGCCTTAAATAAACATGTAGATAGACTGTCAACTGTTGATATAAATTAAATTTAAAATTAGGAAGGTATTTATGAAATAGTATTAGTTACTTATGTAATAATTTAATTATTGTGTTAGCAAAAGTTACATCGAATAAACCGTATTAAAAGCGAATTAATAATTACTAGTGCTCCCTCAGCGGCCGAACATCGACCGTCGTTCATTAAATCAAATATTAAATTTTCACGCATTTTTCAAAAATGTTTCTCCAAAATCAATTTTCGAGATATTTTATAATAAAAACATTAATTATATATAAATAGGTATATTTAAAAGCATTCTTTGACATTTCTTCGCACTTGTTTGACATTGACAACCAAATGTAAACATTTAATTTATATGTTTGTGTCAAATGCATGGTAGAGTGTGTAACATTTTATTTATTGATTTAATGTACTTTATAAGCATTATTATTGAAAAATATTAACTTTTTGCACTTTTCCTACACATAAACTATAAGCGTGCCAAATTTCATACTCCTCCGTCCGCACAATTTTCGTAAAAAGGGGTTCAAAGTTTTTGCTAACGTATTAATATATGTAGACAATTTACTATAATAATGCAACAGTTTAAATCATGCACTCATGCACAAAATGTAATTTTTATACGTTATCAATTAAATAAAAATTAAAATAACTTTTATGTTACTTTATATATTCATATATAAGCTAAATAATAAACATCATGTTGGTTTATGCTTAATCTTTGAAAGCTTTTTTCAATTATTTTTTTGGTCAATAGAGTAGCAAACGAGCAGGAAACAGTCACATTTGGATGCTGCCGCTCGTGGACATCTGTAACCGACTCCTGACAGGGCTAAAATTATTTTAAATGTTGAAGTAATATTCCAACCACAATCTATTATTTAGCCGATAGGTAGCAAACCGGTTTGTCAATTGTATGTTGAACTTTAAGCTTGTGATAATTCTTCAACAAGATTTATCTTTTTAAACTTTAGTTCATAGTATTATAACAGGAGAAGGATATTTCTCCAAAAACCAAACATTAAATGTTTGTTAGTTATTTCATACATTCATTAATGCTTTAATGTAGTTATTAGCATTAAATTATTCGATTTATACATTTTGTACTATATTTAATTCTGCTAATAATAATTATATTGGACTATTTGAAGATATGCCTTTAGCAATAAATATTTGTGTAATATCGCAGGGACAACAAGGCACTTATAAACTGCCAAATTATTGTTTTGCAATATGATATGTGAACGTTAACTCCTCTTTGTTTTATATAGCATTGGGCTTAATGTCCGAGTATTCAAGTTACTAAATAAATTTAGTTTTTGTTTGTGGCAATAAATAAATTGTCTAAGCTGTCTTACTTCGCGCCAGAAATACGCTAACGTCAATTTCTCTTTGTTGATGTTAAAAGTTATATATTTTACTGAATTAATTTTAAATATCATATAAATAGGCTGAATTTGTAGTTTTAATCGTAAATATTTAATAAGTGTTCCGAAATAAGGAAGAGATCTCTTTGATTATTGTTTAGTTTTAGCCATTCGGTCTTTTTGTACATACTACCTACTCTTGCCGACATCGTCCATTCCTCAACTTATAGTATTTATGGTACAGTTTTACCACTTCTGCTAAATGTGTACGTTTGCGTATTAAAACACTGTTATTAGCATATTTTTTAAAGAAAATGTTGTAATGTTGTTATCATAAACGCAATAATTTATGTTTTAGTAATGCCGGAAATGGCAGACCGGTTAGTAGGACTAGAGAACATTTTAAACGATATACAAAGGTGTGCCTTAAATAAAAATAATTGCGAGGATATAGTAAAAGCGGTAGATTCAGATCCTAATATAAAACCCGAAGTAGTTGAGAAGTTGTTAGAGTTATGCATTCAAGAACCAAAAGATTTAACACACGCTGGGTTGCTGACACCTATAGTTTCTACAATAGCAAAAAAAGTGAGCGTAAGTAGTTCATTGTTTCTTATCTTCATTCGAATTTTTAGATTGTCAATTAATTAAACCATTTTGTTTTAAGTTTATTATTATTTTTAATGATTTATCACTTGGTTACTGAATTATCTAGTTTTTTTTGTTCGTGAGATTGATAGCTAGGAGCTATGGAGATACTACAAAGAACTACTATCAAAATATTGGATAATTTATAAAGATATTTTTTATTCATTAAATAATACACTTCGACTTTTCTGTCTGTTGGAAAATGTAGATAAGTCAAATATATACAGGCCTAGAAAAGGATATTCACTGTTGCTTTGAAGTATCATAAGTTATATTTGTTATCCAACTATGGCCTTGAAATGCCTTGCCTATGTAGGAGAGTGATATTGACGTCTGCCATATTGGGGTGAATGTGTTAAGAATAGCAGAAGTTTCCCCTATCACACTTTACATGCTCAACTTAATCATCATCATGCAAGGCAGTGTTCTCATTCCTTGGAGATTCTACTCTGTCGCCTTATGAACTTATGAACTGTTAAAATAAACACCATCTCAATTATATAACAAGATGCTTCAACTAATTTCAGGCTGGAGAGTTTATTGTTAAACCTGATTTGAAACCTTCAATGCTGAAGTTACTTCATATGACCAAAACAACAGTATACAGTACTAGGTCTGAAATGATTATGACCATGTACTTTGAAGTGTTGTTGGCGTACCCTGATGATGTATATTTGTGTTTGGAAGAGAAATGTTTCAATGAAATAAAGGAGTTGATATATTTGTATACTAATCAGAAAATACCCATGGAAATCAGAGTACAGGTAAATTAAAAAAATGCTAAAATGACACTAAATGAAATTAAAAGTCTATTATTTATATATACTTAAATTATAGATAGATGGCAGCACATATTGCGCCTAGGGTAAGTACCATCATTACACCTATTCTAACAGTGAAGCAGATGTTATTTGCAATGGGTAACAGAAAATAATATATAGAGATATTTCAGTGTTGCAATCCATATGTTTCATTTTTTTGCTGACAAAAAATTGTACACCAATTGTCAGATGTGGGTAGTCCTTAAAAAACTATACAATTTAATGTTTTCCAACTATAAGAATGTTTTTGATTTTCAGCCTATACACATGCTACTCAAATATCTGAAGGTGTTGCCACCGGATAAGAGATCAAAGGTGGTTAAGGAAGGCATTAACATTTGGTTTTTAAAATTGATACCTAACATTATGGTATTTGCAACAACACCAAATATCAAAGTAGAGACTTCCCTAGAGGCTTTAGAAATAGTGGTAGATGAACTTCTGTACATTGACTATGCCGACCACCCTAATTGGCAACTTGTTCTTCAGTCTATCTACACACCTCAAAAGTAAGTGTATTTTGTTTCGAGTATAATTTAAATACTTTTTTAACTGCATATTAATAATAATAAGCCTTATCTAGATAATGATTACACTTCAATTTTTATATTTACAATTAGCAGTAGAACCTATTGGTAAATATTATTTAATGTACCTGCTTGCATACTTTGATCTTATAAAAATGTAGTTTTTGGATGGGTATGTGGGATATACACAAAAATTATCACATCGGAGACCTTAGCTAATAAATAGTGTCTTTAGATTTGTTTTAACTACATCAAGGATGCAATAAAAACAAATCTTCCTTTCAGGTATCCAGCGATTATGAAAAATCTCTTAGAAAAGGGCAGTGACATCTGGCATAGGTTATGGATGGTATTTATAAAAATGCTAAAGAATCAAATAACAAAAAATAGTAATAGTGTGGGAAGTCCTATAAACTCAATGCTGCCCGTTGTTGAAACTGCGTTTAAAATGGATGTTGTTAATCGGTGCAGAGCATTTGACTGCTGGAATGTCCTAATAGACAATTTTGCTACAGAAACCAATGAGGTGTACATACACAAAAGAATTAAACTACTTCTAATACCTCTCTGTTCGAACAATGCAAAAGTTGAAGAAACTGCTATTTCTAAATTAAAAACTTGGTGGCATTTAATTAGTTGTTTTCATACAAAAGTGAAGAACTTTTCTGAAGTTCTATTGAAACCTTTCTTACAATTCTGCTATGGCAAACCAGTCTCTAATCTCAAACCAGTGTTTATACCGGGATTATTATCGGATAAAACCAAAGAATACTCCATAGAGGCTTTCGCCAAAATTGTTGGTCATCATAATTGTGAGGCTTGTGTTGCTTTACCAAAACTGAATGGTAAACTGTTGAATACGAAAAAATTTGTTGCAAACTGGAAAGATTTGATATATTGCATGAATACAGCCATCAAAATTACAGCAGATAACCCACATAAACTCAGGAAGCCACTCACATGTGCCTGGGAATCATTTTTAAAAAGTATTAGTGAATTGCCTGATAGTGTTGTTACAAGTAATTTATTTAATGAATTACTAGTGATGCTGGAAAATTTAATACAGGTACATCATACTGCAATATTAAATAAACAATCTCTCTGTATAACATACATTAATTTATTTATTGACTGTCCTAGGACTGCTGTGAGGAGACTCTGATCAATATTGTCTTATTTGATATATTGATGTCAGTTTTTAATGGAAACAAAAAAATGATGCTACTTCTGAAACCCAATGATAATGAGATGACTTGTATACAGAAAATTATTTCCATATTGCTGAATCCTTCATTCGAAACATTATGCCGTAGGTATGTATATTGTACAAATTGGAATTATTTAAATTAATAACTTTCAATCACCAGACACTAAACTCCCCTGTGGTCTTAATTGTTTACTTGTGTCTTAAGTGTTATTCTATGTTATGTTTATTATATAATTCTTCTATAGCAGTATTTCATTACAGTTAAGTTAACATCATAATTCAATATTCAATATGATGTAATATATATTCTTACAATATGTGATGATTAATGTAGATAATAGTAGATAATTGTAGATAAATTTTGTTTCGACATTATTTTTTCTAAATTCAGTCTTACATATTGGATTTGCAGATATGATATGTCTGATTTCGTAGTGAAGTTAAAACCTTTTGCTAACTTTATTGTTGAAGAATGTTATAACACACCCACTACTATCGACTCCCTGTTAGAAAAAATGCTTGGAACATACAATTCCCTCATACTATGGACTGCATTGGCCACAACAGTATATGAAAAGAGGAATGATGGAGAAATTTTATGCAAAATGTTACCTTGGCCTCTTAAACACATGGATATATTTACAAAGGTATGTGATAAATGTTTGTTTTTGCATAAAATATATAACATAAAAGCAATTATATGAAACATTGAAATGATAAAAATAAGTATACTGTGTATGTATATCCATTTTTTTCAAATTGAATTACCAAAAAATTATAAACGTTCATTTCGACATGAGGAACAGCTCAGCATTTCTGCATTCAGTCGATTAGGGCAAGTAAAAGTTTATATGTCATTTTACATTAAACTGAAAACACATGGCTTAAATCCAATGATCTCCTTATGATTATTTTCTATTTTTATAAATTAAAAGGACACCTAAAATAAATTTATTTTTTCTTTTTACAGGTGGAATTTTCTACATTACTGTGGCATGACATGTATGAATTAATACTTAAGACAAATAGCTCATTACATGTTAATAATGAAATTTTGGCGTTACTTATGGATTGTGTGGACATTAATCCAACAAATTCTACATTCTTGTTGAAGAGTTCAATTATCTTAATAAATCAGAGAACTTACTTGGGTGATGGTATGTCCTATAAATTAACTCAGTATATAATCAATATATTTATAATCTATATATAAATCTGTATAATTAATTATTTCTAGATGTCGAATATGAAAAAGCAATAGATTTAATGCTAAGCACTATTAGCAAAAGCCAAAGATTGGATTACAGTCATCCTCTGTTTTTACCAATAATGGACATTCTTTCTGAAAGTTTAGACAAACTGGCGCACAACATCAATCTTAACACAGCAAAAAAAGTGTTATCAATAACCAACATTATGTTTACCAAGATTTTACTGGAATTTAAAAAATCAGCATTGGTTGTAAGTATACAAAAAACTAATGATAATGCTAGTATACTAAACCTTATGAACTGATAATGAAAAAAAGAATTCAACAATTTCGTAAACGTTTCTTTATGCTATTATTCTATTTCAGGATGCAGAACTGTTACTTAAACTTAAAGACATACTTATATGTATTGAAAACACCTTAAAACTAGAAGCTTATGCATCTTTGAAAGAGTCAATTTCAACTGAATTAATAGAATGTGCACCATATTTTGCTGAGCAACAGACATTGAAAGTGACTGTACTTGCTATATTACAAATACTTTTAGCGGACACTAAGGAGGACAGTAATCATCCATCTGTTAGATCTATAAAAGCTGTAATTGATTCAATAAAGCATGACGCAAAAGCTACAAACCCAAGAGATCAAAGCAAATTTGAAACTCCTAATAAAGTAACTGGTAAACAGACAAAACAGAAAGAAACTAGTATTGTCAGTACTGTTGTTGAAAATGGAGAAGAATTTGTTGTTGTCAAATCAAACTGGAAATTTAATCCAAAAAAGTTAACTGATAAGCAAAAGGAGAAATTACAAAGACAAAGACAAGACATTCCTGCGCTTTATCAAGATTTATCACAATCGCAAGATGAGTTTAAATTATCAACATGGAAAACTGATTCACAAGATACCACAAATAGTAGTAAGTCTAATGGTTTACTTACTGCTGCTAAAGAAGAAGTTTCGTCAATCCTTAAGAACATGGCTAACAAAGATGTTGTACCAAAAATATTAAACAACATACTAACGGAAAACATTGACAAAAGAAATTTAAGTCCTGAAAGAACTGACGAAAATATTGTTAAAACCCAGACTCCAATGAATAAAGAGGGAAAAATACCTCGGACAGCTTTACAGGATCGTGTATTTCGCAATGTTAGAAATTTGATTGAAAAATCTAAAGTTCTACATGGGGATGATGAACACAATGAGGCAAGATCATTGTTTAATGATATAATGAAAACACCTTCAGGGCTGAATGTTATAACCACTAGCACTGCCCCCAATTCAGCTCCCTCTGACATTAATTTAGACAGACCTACTAGGATAAGAAGAAAGCCAAAAAAATTTGAAGATCTACAATTATTTACTATGAAAAAGAGACGTCATTCTTCGGGTAATGGCGATTGTCCAAATATAGACTTAGGTGATGATAACAGTGAAAGACAAGATGTATCAAAAGCGTCAAATGATAATGAACAAACAGTAATACTTTCAGATACCATATCTGAAAGTAAAATAAGCTGTCAGCCAGATAGCACTGATATTGAAATATCCCATGATATGAACAAGAATGTTTCAAAAAACAGTAACATCTTAAATATGGATAAAATTATTGACACAAGTTGCAAATCGCTTAAAGAGGAAAGTGATTTTCTTAAAATGGAGACTAATATAGATAATTCTACGCTAACTGTTGAAAGCGTTCATGTAAGTTCGGTTGTGAACATAGAAAGCAATAATAAAAATAATAAAAATTCTGATGTCAAAACTGAAGGTATTATTCAAAAGTCTATTATACGGAAACCGAGAAAAAAAAAGTCTTTAATTGAAAAAGAATTGGCGATTGATATGGTCGAAGGTCATCCATTCTTGAAAATTTCGGAAAAACGGCTTACTCGAAAAAATGTCATTGAGTATCCTAATGTTACAAGAAGAAAAAGTTTATCACAAAAGCTGCAAAAGTCTAAAATAGATGAAACAAGTACATCTAAAGCTAATAAGAAATCAAAAGAAAAGGATAAAGTGAAGGTTGACTTAACCAATGAAACACAAGATTTGAGTGAGTTTAAAGATGGAATTGAATCTCAAGATGTTATTGAAAGTTCTCAAGATTCCACTGTTAGTATTATGTCTACTAAGTCTACAAAAAATTTCCAACGAATACCATTTGTAAAATTACAGAACATTGAACCTCAAGCAGCTCTTAACAAAACACTTCACAATACAAAGACCTTAAGTCCGGAAAACATAACTGCAACCGATTCTGTGTTATCAAATTGTGAAAACGATATTGACAGTGGATTTCCTCGTAATAAGACTATGCCAGAGTATATTTCAATTGATTTAACCGAGAATATGGACACTGAAACTATAGATAATTTCATATCTGAAGAAGTCATAGAGATAAATGATGAGAAAGAATCGGAAGTGGTAAGAGATAATAAGGATGCAAATAATGATGAAATGGACACACAGGATATAGCTGATGCCGATACACAACCGGTTGACCATGACACAATTACTAAGCAAATTGTAATTAGTGATAAAGGTACTGAAGAAACACAAAGCAAAGAGATCTTTCAGGATAAATCGATAAACAAGAGTAATATTTGTGATACTCCAACACCAACACAAGATGATATTACAAAAACTTTTTCGGAATCCCTAGTATGTGAGGCAGAAAAAACAGACGTTACATCGTCGTTATTGCCACTAAAAGATCAAGAGAAAAGAAAACAAGATTTTCTGAATAATACATTAGAAATATCGCCCATTAAAACATTAAGTCCCGTCAGAGACAATAAATCGCCTTCTCCAGAAACTAGCCTTGACTATATGGTGGTTAAGCTTTCGTCACCAGTACAAAGTAACGGGGAACCATTCGAAAAATTTGATTCTCCTGAAATTTTTACTGAAGACAGAGTCTCACCAGATAAAAGAGACCAGTCTCCACCAAGAGAGGAGGTTCAGGTGACCAATGTGAGCCCTCGGTCTCTGTCTATTAAGAAAAATAAACCACAAGTGAGAACCGGTGGACGTGCAGCACAAATGTTAGGCCTATGTGTTCCAGTTCCTGATAGATTACAAACAATTATGAATTGTGAAAAAGTAATTGAATCTGAAGAACCAAAGAAATGTAGCCCTTTAAATACTTCAGCGAGACGTAATCTTAGAATATTATATAACTCAACAAATGAAAGTAGCGAAACATCCGAGGAGAATGAAGAGAGCGACACTTTCCTCAAGTTGAAGAGGTCTTTGCCGGCTGCAGATAGCAGTCCCTCCGTTCCTATCTTAAAAAGAAAGCTTGCTGATATTGATGATACTACTCTTTCTCCGGCGAGCAAAGTAAGTAAATAGTTTGTTTCTTTTTTTGTTTTCCATTCAGTAAGTTTTGAATTAAATGAAATATTTTATTTATTTCTACAGAGAAAGAGAGTGAGTTTTCATGATCCGCCAGTCTCCACCACGATATGTGTAAAAAAGTACATAGAGCCTTGCGGTATTAGATCACCACAAAATTCTTTGGCTAAGCGACAGGAGAGACAAGTTCGTGCTCAGTTTGCAGGAAATTTAAAATCACAAAAGCGGCTCGATACAGCATTTAAATTAGAGAAAGCGTTAACGAAGGCTATAGAAAGTTTTGGCGTCGAAGATGTTGTTTCTAACACTAACACTAATGATGACACGGAAATTAGTTCCCCGGAACCAACTCCGCTTGTGGATGTTGTACAGGAGTGTGAACTTAATGTTAATGATCCTATTTGTATGGATCTTATTGGTTGTAAAGATTCTACAGATAATGTCGCTAATGAATTGTCTTCGTCGCCAATAAAAACTTTGTTGCATAATGAATTTGCGAAAAAAACAGAAAATATTGATGATTTAGCTAAAATAACTGAATTGGGAGTGAATCGGCTTTGTATAATGCCGCCTAAAGTACAAATCACTAAGAGAAGCCTAACAGATTATTTGAAAATAGCTAATAATACTGCAATTGGAATGCCAGCTGCATTTGAAGATGTGTTCTCTGAATCTCATAATGTCGCGTTGAAAGCTGTTGATGTTGAAGTACAAACAGAACGGCTGGCAAATGAAAGTGTCAACATACAAACCGAGCCTTTAGCCACATCGCTAGTGTCTACACAAACCGACATAGTGCACACTGTACACAGTATTACACAAACTGATGAGTCAGGCTCCAAATCCACTGCCCATATTGTGACGACTTTGTTGGAAGTAAGTATATTTTGCTGATCATCTCCTAGATATCTAAATCCAATCATAAATGAGATAGAAGACCTAACTTGTAACAATTGATGCTATACAAAATACTGCAGTACTTGTTAGGGCAGAAATATATGCATTTGTCACATACTATTATTTGTTTAAGGACAACAAATTTGTATTAATTAGTATTAAAAATGATATAATTCTGTATGACTGAAAGTGTGTTCTTTTAACTAAGGTTATATTATGCTTTGTATTTTTACTTCTCATAATCTTTTTGATAGCATCTTTTGTAACTTATCAATTTGAAATCCATAAATTGGACGACTAACATGAGTTATTCTATCTTCCAGAAACCAGACTTTTGCAAAAGTCTCAACGAACAACTCGATACGGCATCGAAACGATCTATTGCAGATAACTTATCTGTAAACGCTCTCATGGATACCTTAGTACAAAAAATTGATCAGCAACAATCAGCTATTGTTATAGATCGATTGTTGGATCAACACACTAGCAATTCTTTTAACGGACGGAATGATAATCCGCGACTATCATTCATACGTGATTATTTGTGCGAAAGATTTAGTTCTAAGGATTTGATTCTTTTTTGTAGTGAGCTCTTAAAAAAAGTGCTCGATAAAAATATTTAATTCATGCCTGTTTTGCAATCAATGCAGACACGTATTTATGATGTTTAATTATGTGTATAAAATTAAGTTTTCAGTCTGATTATATTGTAGTTATACTTGTAAATTTCTAGTGTTATTAAATGTGCAGTGACTTCAGTAAATTAGATTAGTTTTATGGGTTCAGTAGTGTATGAAAGAAAATTCCAAATGTTTATCAAACTTTATAATATAAAACAAGTTATATTTACAATATTCAGTCATGAGCAGCGACCGGTGTCCATGGCAATCATACAATTATATTCATTCGTACATAAAGAGCTGTGACACAGACAATTGCTCAAAGATTTTTAAAATTTAATTTGTTGAAATTTGATGGATGGGAATTCTTAACTTTTCCACAAATTTGAAGTGTACGTAGATAAGCTGCTACATTTTTTTTTATTTTGCGATGATTATTGTATGAATTACATTACTTTTACAACGGTACCTATTTCAAAATACAATTCATAGCAAAGGTTACAATCTCGACACCGAGTAGGTACATGGCATCAGTAATATATCATCTAATATTTACAGCAAAATACATGATATAGGTAATGTTAAAGCTTTACAAATCAATGGAGACTTATTTTACCCAATAACTATTTACACCACTTACAAGTCACCATCCCTGTTTAATAATAATAATTACTATCACACTATTTTAAAACTCATTACATAAAAATAACATTACTAGCGCGTAGTTTCGATCTTTTATAAACGTTACAATTCTGACTGAATTAAAAGCGTGTTTATACAAATGTATTTTTGTCAGTCGTTAGGAACTCGTAAGATTATTTATAGCTAATAAAATGATTTTAAAATATATTTTGTTTTACTGGATGCTATTGTAAACGATGCACATAAATAATCGTTACTTCCGAGGCATAATTTTGATGGGGCCCTGTGTGTGATTTTGATAATAACCAAATTTAAGCGACACACTAATGACCATGTTATGAGCAAAAATGCATCAAGCTATAACACAGTTATCGAAATAGATAAAGCAGAAAAATGTTTTTGCGAACGAAGTATTTATTAGCTTCGTGTCGGTGACCAATGTTTGATTGTTATAGAATGTGTACTGCTGTGGTTATATTGCAACAAGGTATGCGACACCATGCAAGATATTGAAAAATAATCAAGTAATAAACATCGTATTGCACATTTTGTGTTACTCTACGTCTCTACGATAATAAAATATATGTATGTATGTATACAATAGATCTATTTACTTCCAAATGCAATATGGTATACTGAAGGAAACAACTGTTCTGGTTTCGTTGGTTTATATACATCTATATGATGTAGAAAATATTTTTTCGTGGTTCACCATGATAAGTTTCAAACTTAAATTTTAATATGGAAAAATTACATTTCTAAAACTCCAGGCCCATCCATATTCGTAATTACGTAACATATTTCCTTATTATGTTAACAATTATTAAATAACAAACTGTAACTATCGGATATAAAGTAAAATAGTTTTAACACTGCGGACATTATCAAAAATACAGGCGAATGTCCTTTTAATCATGAGTTATCTCAACCACTTCTTGTTGTGGATCCAAAATAATTAAAACACTCATCTCTCGATAAGTTTTGACTATGTTATTTTTTGCAAGAAATAAAATAATACTTTGGTCCACAAATTGAGCACTCGATTAATGTAATCTACTTTTATTATAAAATTAGAGAGGTTTTTCGGTTACTGTCAGGGAAAACGCATTTCGGCGACGTAATCCAAGTGTTCGAGATTGTGATGAGAGTTACTGCGTCGTGGTGCTCGAGGTTTATTCAAGTTGTGGTGCGAATGCGTCCTGGTGACTCTGTAGGCACCCTCGCGATGAGGTCCTCTGTCACTCGTCTTACGAGTCATCACAAAATCGTCGTCTCTATGTGCGGCAGGCTTTCTGCTGTCGAATACCCTACGATTATTCTCGTAGCGTTGCCTTTGCCAATTTCGGTCGACGTCGTGTCCGTATAGATCTAATTCGCCAGACGGTTGAAACTGGCTAGTGCTCTGGTTGTAGCTTGATCTTTTCCATCCATCTTCATACTTTTTTCTTGTGTTTTCATGATCTCCTATTTGCCGTCGTTGAGATTGATTCGAGCTGCTTTCGCTGGTATCTTCTCCGGACGTGCCTATCCCTAAATCTTTATCATCTCCATAAATTTTGTAAATGCCATTAGGACTTATGTTCTTACCGTTAAATATTTGATCATTAAGCATCAACTGAGGATGGGGTATACAATAAGGATGCGGATAAATTTTGTCAACATTTGACCTTTCGAGATCTTCATCCTTTTTTGTGCATGATCCTGGCCCGAAAAGTGACAACAAAACTGGCAGCAAAAATAGGCCATGCATTGCCCCGAAAAATATAACCATGAATACCATCTTGAAAAATACCGAGAAAATGTAGCTGTCAGCTAAAAGTAGTGCGACTACCCCCAGTATGGTACTAAAGGATCCTTGTACTATGGGTAGACCTAATGAGTAAAGGCACTCGCTTACTCTATCGTTTGGCGATTTGGCTTTAGATGCCATGTACGCGTAACAGATGTGAGCAGTAAAATCTACGGAGAAACCGATGCACATTATGAGGTTTATCATTGATATCGAATCCAGATTGATGTCCCAAAGAGCCATGTATCCGACAACGCCAATTTCTATTGATACGATGCTGAAAGCTACCCACAGGGAGCACAAGATGTTGGGGATGAATATGAACGATGTTATCATCATCATCAAAGCTCCGTAACAAAGATTCTGGAGAGATGTGGGTCTCACGAGTTCAAACTGGAAACAAAAAGTAAAATGTAAGTACAATTGTCATGTTACTGAGAATAAAACAACACTTGTGAGTATTGATGTAAAAGACTTAATATAATATCTACCTGATCGAAAAATACGAAGTATGGATGGAACACCGAAGCATTAAGTGATGATGTTGCCACAACATCTCTTAAAACTTTGACCATTTCCTTTTCATGATTCGTGCCACTTATGTTTATGGCTTGAATCAAAAATCTCGATGCGATGATTTGATCGCCAGCCTCGTTGAATTTAACATCAAGAGAGAAGGGGTTAGCGGGGAAAAGCCACAACTGGAAAAGACAAACAGATCTTAATCTGTAAACAATTGTTCCAAATTTGCTAATGAAACGTAATTTCTTAAATCATATTCATATTTCGCAAGAATTTCTAATTAGTAGCATTTTCGTTGATTTTTTCAATGTATATCTTTTTAGTGTGGGCTTTGATTGGTTGGCTGCAAATTATTTTTGCATTAGTAAAGTGTTTCTCTTGCAATTGCATTGCAACCTATATATGTAATTCAATGAATTTATTATATATAGTTCTTTATTTACGATCTTGCCTCTTTCAAATTGTGAATAAAGTCTTCTTCATTGTCAATGGTAACGTTGAGGTAGTCGTTGTTCCTCGACACGTAGTTTACGAACGTTCTCAGCCACGATTCAGTGTAGAGAGAGTTCGATATGTATGACGTGTTCTCCAACTTTTGCGTCAAATTCTCCACTTCGTCCTGCACCTTAGGATCGGAGTAATTATAATTACCGCTTATCACTACCTGTGGACAAATTGATTTGGTTTACGACTATCTTTCGCTATGATACTGTTAAAAAATCTATACTAACAATACAAAATACATGTTAACTGTTATCATAATAAGAATCGCAAGTATGAACCTAATTCAAAGCAACATTTCTTGCACTTTTTTCAACTGCGTTTTAAAAAGAATTGTTTTCGCGATAACTTAACGGAGAGAAAGATTCAACGTGCTTTACTCTTATTGATTTTAGTGTTACCTGAATTCTGTAAGGAAATTCTCGATAATATAAATCTTCACGGTCAAAGAATTCAACGGAGTAACTGTCTATTTTTGACAATTTTCGTCTCTCTAAGCCTTCTTTGAGATTGGTCACACCGTATCCAGCTCCAGCTAAGTAACATATGAACGTTACTATTACGATGGTTTTCACTAAGGGGTTGTTGAGTAAATCGGCCATTGTGGTTTTAAAGAAAGCCATGATGCAGTGCTCCTTGTTGTCTATGGGATTATCCGGGTCCGCGTTATCTATGCCACCACTGCAGAAAATTCGGTACAGCCATGATTTTTCTTCTGTAACAAATTGCTGCATAATATATCTTGGTAAAATAAAAATTCAGCAACAAAATTAATTACAATGAAAGAGTAGAACAAAAAATGTTGATTATGATATACATAGGTACCTATAGCAAAAGGTTGCCACACAAAATGTAACGAAAAATAACTAATAAAATTTAAAATTTTATTTAAAATTTAAAATTTTGCTTTAATATGTTGTTTAGATAGTGAGTTTATTATGTACGGCTTATATACCTTTTCGAGCCCTCGACTCTGGTAAAACTTTAAGCCAGGTGATCGTATGAAGATTATTTTTTTCACGATATCCAGAAACTGCCACGCAACCAGCGAAGAATGTAAGATGCCAAACAAATGTGAAGCAAACTGCCAGACCTGAAAATAAATAATGTAGTTTAATAATATCGGAAAAACATACGTACGTATTAACCTTGTGTAAGTTTCAGTGATTGTGCTTATCTCTAAGTATGGTAATAATACGTTAGAAAAGTAACAAGAAAAACAATTAAAAAATAGCCATTTACCGACTTTACACAGTTTAAAAAACGTAGCCATTTTAGCTTAAGAACCATAGGTACCTACTATTAATAATAGTTGTTATTCAATTTCAATAAAAAAAATAATTTTTGATTAACCCAAAATAACATTTTAGAAATTAGTTGCAGGTGTCTGACTAGTGTATTAAGCAGATTTCAGTGACAATATTTAAATTTAGAAGGACGTCGTTTTATTGATGGTTAATAGACCAGAGATTTACAAAGCAGTAATTCACTTCACATTTAATTAATATGCAGCAACCGTATAGTACCTAGCTACTTGATTTGTTGTGTTACGATACCATTTAGAATCAAGGAACATCAAATCTTGATTTAATAGTAGGTATTAACATGCAAAGAACACTATATATTATTAAGTACCAATTGCTATTACCAACCGGTAAAGAATTAGAATTATGATCGCTGGTTATAGATTAAATTAGAAAGTGGAAGATACTTATCTTATTAATTACGACCTACAGACTACGATCATTAATTACACAAACACCATTCCTAAATATTATCTTTAGAGATTGTCGAACTGCTCCATATAACTCGTGCTATATTATCCTCACCAGAATACATGCAGAAGATTTGCACTGACGGGAAGGGGGAGAAAATGCCAATGAAGAACGAAAGCATGTCGGTGACGGACGTGATTGTAATGGAAACGGCTGCCTCGGACAACATGATTGCCATCCGTTCCGGTACGGGGAGTTTCGGGGAGGTGCGCCGCCACGCAGCTAACATTACGAACGTGTCGTCTATGCCGATACCTGAAAATGAAAGTGAGCATTTAAAAGTAGATAATGATAATTATTGAAAATGATATAGGTAATTGGGATGATTGCAGACTCGGTTGTCTGACTATTTAGCTATGTACCGGCCACCTGGTGGTAAGTGGTCGCCGTCGCCTATGGACATTTGCAGTACCCGAGGATCCGCCAATGCGTTGTCGGCTTAGAAGGAGGGCTCTTTTGGTGCCTTTCTTGAAGAACTCGAAGTCAAAGCGATCCGGCATTTCTCAGAATAATGTGAAAGAGAATGTACACTTCCAATCACAACCACCGTGCAAGCGTTATCGCTTATTAGCTGATATAAGTGTTCTGTTAACTGCTTCCGTGCATTATCGTGGATATAAAGCTTAGGGGATTACTACCACTTTTCAAAATGTCCTTAAACCAGTAAACACCATCGTGAACTACACACTGTTGTTTAAAGATGATCTAGCCTAAAGATAGTAACCGAAATTGATAGCTTATCAAGAGATCAATTGTCTCTATTGCTAGCATTAAAAATGTACAAGATAAAGTAAACTTACCGATCATTAAAAATGGTGCTGCCAAATTGATACCGATGAACGATATGCCTAAATATATGGCACAGCCAAATGCGGCCGTGGTGGCCATTACAGCCGAGATGTTGCCGAGTAACCCAAGCCAGGGTTTAGATCTAACCCAATCGCCCATCATGCACGTCACTATAGAGAAGATCCCCATCAATATGAATGTGGAACTGAAGAAAGGCACTACTGTCCTGGTGTTCTTTTCCAGCTCGTGGTCGAGGGTACGCGATGCAAATCGCGCTATCGATATGTGCTTAAAACGTCCTGTGTCCTCTGCTACCCCGACTGCATCTAAAAACGCATCTTCCCAAGCTGCACCTCTGAAAATGCATTTAACATTTTTTCTTCTTAAAAAGGCATGTTTCAAGTAACAGATTAAACCTTAACTAATTTCCTGTACCCTGAGGACACATTCGTTACTGCCAGTAAAATATTTTCATTGGCATGAAATCGAATTAAGGTCCTTTATTCCATACATATATTAACTAAAATATGTACATTTGTACCAATCGCACTAACCTAACCTAACCTACGTACATCTGAGTAACGACGTAAATTGCAATTTGGCTAAAATCAAACCGAAAGACAAGTAAAATTTTTTCTTCGAGTCTTAAAATTCGAAATTAAATAAAAGATGCTTATGAAATATCATTTTTTTGTTATTATAGATATTTAATTTTAAAACCTAATAAACTGCACATTTAGCCTGATGACTACCTATACATATTCATTCGTTAAATAATAAAACAAAAGGTGACAATAATGCACCAGCACTATTGAAAACACTAGAAACAAAATGGACTAGAATATCTGTTTCTATATTTGCTTTTAATGTTACACTTGGTTTCAAAGGTCTTTGTATAAAAAAACCTTCAATTGTTCATTTATATGCATAACACGATGAGTAAGGTGGTATGAGATACTTGTCGGTCCTAATGTGTAGAGTTTACATAGATTTATTTTACATGCATTAGTACCTAGTGAGTTGATAATTAATTAAGGTTATGTATCAATATAATTATTCTACGATTTTTATTGGCATCTACGAGTATGTGTGGCCTACTCGCAACTTTCGTATTCTAGACGAATATTATATTAGGTACTGAGTGTTTAGTATTCGGCGCAATTTCTTTAACCGTGTCAAGATCGATGTCTTTTATCTAAGTCATAGTCGCTTGTTTATACCGACAGTGTTATTGAATAACAAGTCGTAAAATGCAATTGATTTAAATGAACACACATCCGACAAACAAGCTATTGAAGCTTAAATGCTTTTCCTTTCACTAAATAATCACCTACTTTATTTTATGTTTAGAATTTTTTCCTCGTGTTGCACTTGAGGCCGTTACAACATACTTACGAGTACTTGCAGCACACCATTAAAAAATCTTTTGTTAAAAACAATTGAATATTTTATTTCAACATACGTGAGATTTTATGAGAAACATATTGTCATTTTAAAAGTATGTATAGATCTGTACCTGTCTAGATTGTTGTGCCTACATTATCATCATCATCAACGTTACATTATTTACTTAACTCTTCATCAAGATCAATTGGTGAAATTCGTTTCAGTTTTTTAAATACTTCACTTTGTTATAGATATAATATATATAATAATATATCATATATTATAATGTACATAGGTACTTCAAATTAAGGAGGTATTTTATTTATGATGATTAACCACAGTCTTTTGCCTGTTTAGCAATTAAATAGTGTCAAAAAGTAAAAAGTAACAAATATAGGTGGTCTTCTTTGGTGATTAGCTAGACTATAAAGTAGATACTAGTAATATAATCAGTATTTCTTCTCACCGTTGTTCTTGCAGTTTATTATCTGTTCTCACGAACCACACGAGCTGCACGGCGGGCACCGAAACTATGATGTCATCCACCACCTTGGAACCGCCAAAATATACGGGAAAAGCGTGAGCTTCCCATGTAACAGGGTTAAACATGATGGGAAACGTGAGATTGAGCTCGCCGCCTTCAACCTGAAATATAGAGTTGACTTTGAATGGGATTAGGATGGCTGTGAATTCGGATGGTCACACTTATTCGATTTACCGGGAAAGATTTAAAGGAAAGTATGAGGGATTTTTTTAGTTAGGTACCTATGTTCGTGAAACAATACAATACCACTAAGTCCGATAACCATCAGTAAAACAGAAATGAGTAATAACAGCGTATTGTTTTTGATGGATCATTTGTTTTCTTTCATAAATGTGACTGTTCTTGAGTCATGCGGTTAAAATGTATCACATTTACTAACGATAAATTCCATTACCCCAACACATCGCACGGGGCGTATTGAGCGTGAAATGCCTCTGGAAATTGTTGCGGCGTGTAATGCAACCAGTGGTGCAAACATAAAAATCGTGTCATTATATATAACCAATTTTGTTTTTGCCATTCAATATTCGTATGTATAATAAAATATAATATATAGGTCCAATACTTCAAAGGATTTATTGAAAATATTTATTAGTTGGTACATTTTGCAATGGACTTGTGAAAATGCACCTTACCTCGCCTATAATCTTATCCAAATTAAGGATATCGTTAACGAAACACTGGCCCTCCCATCGCGCGCATTCTTCTCTATACGTAAACGTTTCTCCATTCGGCAAATTCACCGTAATGTTCTGCACCAACTCGTCCAGTTGCCGCAATTCTTTCCACACTTCCGTGCGCAGGATATTCGTGTTATTGTCTTTAGCTACGATGATCACTCTGCCAAATCTACCTGTTCATTAAAAGCACATAATTAGTGATTGATAAAGCGAAATTAATTGACTTTCATTTTGAGCCAAATTTCAAGAAGGATCTTTTAAATATTTCCAGGATAAAAAGAACCCGATGTGTATATCCCATCAAGATTTATTGAGCCATTCTCAAGATTACCATGAACAAAACGGAAAGGAAGCCAAATTAAAATGTTTAAACATACAGATACCTAATACTTGCTATTTCTAAAAAACTGTGTTAATTAAAAATGTTCGGTAAGTAACGGTCATGGATGATTGATTGCGAACTCGCAGAAATATTGAAGTACAGTTTTATGGATAAGCGACGTCTCTCATCAATCATACTTATTAATTGTAATTTTTCGTGTGCTTTAATACCTGATACAATACATGTAATAATTAACACGTCAATTATTTAAATAACATAAATATTATGTTATAAGTTTCAACACACCTGCCCTCGTTATTCGTCCGACATTGAACCTGTGAGAGTAGTTCACTTTGAAGTGTTCTTCCACTATCCTCCTCTCCAGTTTTCCCTGACCGCTGACGGGTGAGAACAGATACTCAGGATCCATCTCATAGTGAACCCGCTGGTAGCCGGTAACCATGAGCAGTGTGAGCAGAATAGGTATGATGATGAAGTATCCTGGCTGCTTGCCGACCACTAAGCCAAGCTTGTAGAACGATCTGTTCAAGATATCGTCCACGAACGTCAGTTTGCAACCCATCTGTAACAATATACATACATATTGCTACTCTTTTATAATATTGTTACTGTTTTATATAAAATATCTCTATAAAATCGTAATTGCGTTCTAATACCACGCGTGAATTTAACTGCGCCCTTGTTCTAGGGCCGAACTTGGAAGTGTGATTCCTATGTACCTAATGTACATATGTATATATTTTTGTAGCATAGCATAATGTAACAGTTTACTTAAAAACTTCTGTTTGTTCATCTTTAGGTTTAATAGAAATAAAGATTAATAAGCTATAATAATAAAACTAATAATAGTTTCTTATTATGATGTAATCTGGTCACATTTACATATTCAATACATTATATTCGTATAATGATTTTTTTTACTTTATAATGTAATGTACCTAATCATTTTAATCATTAATCCTTTTTAAAGCGGCTTGATTGGACAATGTTTTAAAGGTCGTTACTAAATCAAAGGACCTCAATATATTTTATCAGATTATGCTCAGATTAGTTGGTAAGTTACCTACTAATAGATTTATTTTAAAAACATGAATCGGTCATTAGGTAGTTCATTAATGAGTTCCGCATAATGTTAAGTTTGTATTATTACATATTTTCACATTGTGACCAATATGCCAAACAGGTAGAAGTAAAAAAAAACTTCGCAATTTTTTTGCAGTATCTATATTAAGCAGAA
The DNA here is from genome assembly GCA_018246895.1 of Aspitha aspitha aspitha. NCBI lineage: Eukaryota > Metazoa > Arthropoda > Insecta > Lepidoptera > Hesperiidae > Aspitha > Aspitha aspitha. The sequence goes on from DWGJ01000449.1 coordinate 27,874, forward strand.
TCATTGTTTCTTTGAACTATTTTTTTCTTAATTAAAACAACTTTCAATTTTTGATAAGGTAGAACTTGACAAGGTTAACATAAAAAACTCGCAAGTTACCTAGATGACTATAATGCTATTAAAATATATATAGGTATTTATTAAATGCATGAGTATCTACAATGTAAGGGTATAATATATTTGGCTGATTGAAATAATAGATTTGCTAGTTTCCGCAGTAGGTAAAAACAGGTCCAATCAATCTACTAGAAAAAAATTGGGATTGACAATCGAACGACATAATTTAAAAATGTTATTACACCTAGGTACCTACTGATATTTTTTATGCCACACGATACAATAAAACTGCCGTGAAAAGCACGAAAACTCGTGAACGATATAATATGCTCAAGATTGGTTTATCGACCAATCGACAGTAGAGTTAATGACGTATAACATACATACCTATTTAAATTAATAAATATTTCATTAATATTAACAAATAAAATTCATTAACCAACTGACGATCAATGAAATTTATAAAATTACTAATAATGAATCAATAATAATCTGATATTCAATTTTGGCCCTAGTATCGCGTTTACAATTGTATATATATATATATACATATATATATATATATACCTAAAGCAGTGCTGAATGGCAGTAGGGTGATAAATAATGCATCAACATTTGTCTGCCCTATGAATACATACATGTTGACTGCTTTGCCCCGATTTGTAATAGGCTAAACTGGTCTTCGCGGTTTTAGCTTTATTGTCGAGCGTGTAAACATGCGTTGTCTGTTTATCTTTCTAATTAAATTCCGTGTTTACATATAATGTAGCTTCTTTTAATTGATAATTAATAATTGAGTTCATTCCACAGATGACTATCGCTACGAACTCCAAATTAGACAACGAAGTGCCTGTGTTATGGTAACCGGATAGCTGATAAACATATATACATACAATACAGTACTTATATAGCCAATTTTATTACAGCCAGCATAACAAACGAACGTACTCGTCATACAAATTGGTCAGAATCGAACCCGCGACTTCCAATTTAACAGTTAGGCTCCCTAACCACTAGTCACTAGATCAAGGCGCCAGTCAATATAAAATGGAATGAATCAAACAAGAACGCCAATGTTTTAATTTAATATTTTGTTTCGTTAACTATGAGAATGTATGTGTTATGGATGTAATCGGTAAGTAATACCTATTGTGTCAATATTAAAAATTCTAAAAAAATATTTTTGTACTATGAAATTATGGAACACGATTGAAATTATGTGAATAGTTTATACAAGGGTTTAAGCTAGTTATCACTTTGTTCTCGTGCATGCAAACAAATACACAAGAAGGGAAAACAAATGTTTGATTTTCGATAGTGTAACAAATTATACGAGTATAGGTACATTATGCATCAACTTTGACAGCACAAATATTAGGCGTTGTTTTTATTTCATATTTATTTGCATTTGATGGCGTGTGATGGCGTAAGCGTCTCTCCCCCCACTGCTGCGCAGAGAATCAAGCCCAGCAGTGGGAATTATAGTTGTTACAGCCATTGCCTCCATTAAATATTTATATATACTTAGTACTTAAGAGTCTACCTATACCTATACCTACTGCCGACTTTTTCGTACATGTAATTCAATGTAGTAAAATATGTATTAAACCGTTCATTTATATTAGAACCCATCCACATTCTCTTCTTATTACTAAAACAGTAGAACATATTTATCTTTTCTCCCCCTCGCCCTCTTCACGCATGGTTTCTGTCTTCTAACATGTTTATATGATATCAAACAATTATACGTTCTCTTTGCGAAACATTTCCAAATAATGCCAACTAACCTTGGCGGATGTTTTCCACGAGAACCAACATACAAGGCATCTCAACATAAAGGTCTATTAAATTGTCATAGTGAACAGCGAACCTTGGACCCTGACGGCTTACGGGATGACACGATAATGATGATCATAACCAACGGCGACACAATAAACACATCTTCCTCGCCGTTCATTGTCCAAAATAATGTCAACGGACAATTGTTATCGCACCGTTTCTAAATCAACAACGTATTCTTATAACAAACTACATATTGTCCTTTGTCACGCCGGCAATATGTGTCGTATTTAATTTTTATAGAATACCATAAATATTTCCCGAGTAAAGCTTATCTAGTTTTAACTGTATCATGAACGGACATGAAGTTTTTACTCTCTCTCTCTCTCTCTTTTCCCCGGTATATATCCCATATGGTGGTGGGGTCAACTTTCCCCATTTTCTTCCGCCACTTCGCTCTATTCCCGACATCGTGTTCGGACACTTGACACGTCCTTATGTCTTTTGATACTACAACTTTTCACCTTGTTTTGGGTCTGCCACTGGATTTATGACCTGGTATGGAAAGATGTAGTACCAAATTCTCTACATTTTCAGGTGGTCTCCTTATATTAAGTTTTTATTAAATGTATCAAATCTACGCAGAACATACAGCATCGCGTGTGATAGATATATTAAATGTGTGTATATGTTTATATATTGAGTATCACATTAGTCAGCGTTAGGTTAGGTTAGGTTAGCCTTAGGTTAGGTTAGCCTTAGGTTAGGTTAGCCTTAGGTTAGGTTAGCCTTAGGTTAGGTTAGCCTTAGGTTAGGTTAGCCT